>VUQH01082132.1:0-26954 GCA_015106775.1 Etroplus canarensis | reverse complement strand
AGAGAATGCCTGAGGAATGGAGAAGAAGTGCATTGGTACCAGTCTTCAAGAAGAAGGGTGATGTGCAGAGCTGCAGTAACTACAGAGGGATCAAGCTGATGAGCCATACCATGAAGATATGGGAGAGGGTTGTTGAAGCTAAGTTAAGAAGAGAGGTGACCATCAGCGAGCAGCAGTATGGCTTCATGCCAAGAAAGAGTACTACAGAAGCATTGTTGATGGAGAAGTATAGAGAACGTCAGAAGGAGTTGCACTGTGTCTTTGTGGATCTTGAGAAAGCATATGATAGGGTGCCAAGAGAGGAACTGTGGAATTGTATGAGGAAGTCAGGAGTGGCAGAGAAGTATGTGAAGGTGGTGCAGGACGTGTATGAGGACAGTGAGACAGTGGTGAGGTGTACAGTAGGAGTGACAGATGGGTTCAGGGTGGGGGTGGGATTACATCAGGGATCAGCTCCCCTCTTGTTTGCATTGGTGATGGACATGTTGACAGTGAGAGTAAGGAGCCTGGAGAGGTGGAGGTATGCAGAAGCAAGACAGAATATACATCTGTGAAAGAGAGGAAGGCATTTGGCATGGTGAAGATGCAAGGAGTAAACAGGGTGAAGGTGGATGAGTTTAAATACCTGGGGTCAACCATCCAAAGCAACAGACAGTGCACAAGAGAGGTGGAGTGGATGGAGATGAGTGCTTTGAGACAGAAGGATAGCAGCAAGGGTGAAGGGGAAGGTTTACATGATGGTAGTGTGACCTGAACTGGAGGTGGCAGAGTAGAGAATGCTAAGATTTTTGCTGGGAGTGACCGGGATGGACTGGAATAGAACGGAGTGTGTCAGAGGGATGGCTAAAGTTGAGTGGTTTGGATACAAAGTAAAAGAGGTAAGGTTGAGCTGGTTTGGACATGTGCAATGTGCAGAGGAGGGATAATGAGCAGAGGGTGTTGAACATGGAGCTGCAAGGAAAAAGGAAAGAGGAAGACTACAAAGATGATTTGTGGATGTAGTGAAGGGAGACATGCAGAGGGTTGATGATGCGGGGGATAGAAAGAAACAGAGGCAGATGATCCACTGCGGTGTCGTATAAAGGGGGAGAAAAGAAAAGAAGAAAGGTGCAGCCATCTGTCGAATCTCCATTCAGACATGAGTGACTTGGGATTGGTGCTAAGCATGAGCACACTTTCAGTATATTGTAGGACAAAAAATGTGATTGGTGATCAGTAACTAATGCTTTTTCCTGAAAGGCACTGAAAGAGTCCATGAAGCTGCTCCAGTGATTTCTTTGTATAGTTAAACCAGTGCCACACTGATTTACCATTGCATTTGTACAACAGTGCCAGATTCACAGTGCACACTTTTTAAAATAAAAAAATTATATTGAAGGAGCAGAACCAAGATATCATCCTTTTTTGTGCCATACTTTCTTTTTTTAAGTCCCGGTACCTTGTTAATGAGAATTTGCTGCTGCCTGATGAGCTAAAAAAGACTTTATTACTTTTTGCAACTTCTTCACATAATGAAGATGTTACAGAAGTTCCAGGTACTTCTTCCTACTGAATATAGTAAGAAGTACCTGGGAAAAAAACTATAAACAGGTTGTGTGTGTTGAAGAAATGTAGCTGGCTCAACATTTTCAGTCATATCCCTTGTGATCCCTCGTGGCTGTTCAGAGATTATGCCTTGTCGAAACCTGAAAAGACTTTCTTCAATTTTTTATCAGTTTACTTTTACATTTTAGGTGAAGAAATTAATTCATTCTGTGATATAGTATTTTGGTTTACCATGATGAAGCTTTTTGGATTTTTATTTTTTTTAAAATAGGAAAAACACGTACACACACCCATTACAAGATTTTGTCCTCTGCAAAAATAGCTCAGACTCATGGGAATCATAGAGGTGTCTCAAAGGAAGTATTAGTAAATACTCAAGGAGAGTAAATGCAAATTACTTGTTTAACCTCAATTTTAAATTATCAAAAGTAATAATGTTCAGTATGACTGAAAACACATCTAGCAAAACTAGAGAGAATGATAAAAATATGCTTTGACAACCGCAGAACAACATTAAATGGTGATAAAGTGGAGAAAACAAGGAATGCTTAATTACAAGAAGGAATTTCACTTCTCATTTTTTTGTCTCCAGTCTCTTTTGTTTTAACCTTCTTTCTGTTATTTCTTTTAACTTGAATGAGTCCCTGAAACACCCTTGGGAGCCCAGTTATAAGTCACTGTAACAGCTAAACTATGTTAAAGTGAGTAATTGTGGCAGCAGTTACGTTTGTATTGCTAGTGGGCAACTCTTTGTGAGAATGTGTAGAATCCTTTATGGCAAAGAAAGTTAAAGAGGGGAGAGCAGTGGCGTACAATGCTTTGAAGAGGATCACTTCAAACAAATCAAATTGAGATTAGCTTACTACTTACCTTACCAAGCACAGTATTGTTTTTAACCTGTCCATATTCCTCTTGAAACACCTTTAAAATGCATTCCCTCTTAGGACAGATCTGAGAGTGGTGTCACCTGTGGTGCACTGGCCAAGGAGAAAGCACAATGAAGTTTAGTGACTGCTCAAGGGGTCTTTACACTTTTAAGTTGTAAGTTTACACCCCTCAAGATGCTGTTTGATGGTGGTGAGGAACAAACTAACAAAGGGAAGTGCAGTGACCTTTCAACATACACTAGATTTGGTAACAATCTAAAGCCAGAGAAAATAGTGGAGAAGATTCTGTCACTGGTGAACCTGGGTAAGAAAAGAGAAGTGATAAGATGAGTGAAAAGAGGATGATCTCCCACAGCGAGAATGTTAAGTGTTTACAAGATGAACATCTTTCTGCTTCTCTGTGCCTCTCTCACTGACACAACTCTATTGCACCTAATCAGCCAATCACGGCTGGGTTCTGTCTAAGAGGCCTGATTGGCTGATTAACCAAGCTCATCAACACACCACCCAGGGTGGCTATAAGCACACATAGTAACACAGAAATGTGCATAAACACACTGTGCAAATTGCTGTGTGTATCTGTGTGGGTGTGTGTGCACATATGCATAATCTGTGCATGCATTTGTTATCTGCTTTGCATTCATTAAAAAGTTTTGAGTCAGCGTGGGCTGCATTTCTGCATGTCCACAAAGATTAGAAGTTGTAGTTAAACTGTTGTACCAATTTAAGCACTCTAAATGTGGTATTACTTTGTAACAGCTTTACATATATAATGGCCATCTGGCCCTCTGATTAAACACAAAGGCACCAGAACCTCAGATAATTTTGGACATATTTTGACTTGGTGACATGTATAAAAAGAACATCATGTTTCAATTCTAAGGGTTTACGTGTTAGTACATAATGGGAATTCAACTGTTACTTATCACTTTCTAAAATTATTTCAATACAACCACAGGTGAACATAGACTAACAGATTTTTATATATATAAAAAATATATGCTGCAAGGTGAATCCACACAAAAGTGTAAAGAATATATATATATATATATAAACTTGCTGTTGGCCACAGTAGCAATCACATTACAGAGATTTTATCCCATTATTTAGAATTTCTGCAGTGCCCTCTATCATTCATCCTGTCATTATTGTTCCACCTTTTCCTCTATTCATTTTTTCCACTCATTTCATTATCATTTGTATGTTCCCTTGAAGAGCACCGCAATACGTAGAGTATAGCAGGGCTGAACGGCAAATCAATGCCAATATTTATTTCATGTCCAATTACTGGGGCAGAACCGCAGCGTGCAGAAATGAAAGTAAATGTCCTCTCACAGAGAAGCACACAGAAACCACATTAGAAGTGCAGCCTGCAGCCTAAGCTTCAAGAGCAAGCAATATGGGTACAAGTGCAGGTTATAGGATTCCAATAGAGTGAGCTACAGGCGTTACCAGAGGGTGAAGACTTGAGAAAGCAAAATCCAGCTGCTTTGAGCAGGAGATTCCCCCACTATCCCTGTTCCTTTTCTTCATATGTTTTTACTCATACTGTTTTTAAAGAAGCCAATTTATCTTCATTGCTTTAGGAAACCTGCCTTAACTGTGTGTTGAATAAGCACTGTCTGTCAGCATCAGAGAATGGTCAAAAATATCAGAATCATTGCTGTTTATTAGTTGGTAAACCTGAAATATTTTATAACTTTCTAATTTTGCGTTTTTTGTTTTAAGCAGCAAGTTAAGTATAAACAAGGAAAAAGTTTGATATTCATGTCAAGCCCTGTACATTATGCATTATGTTGCCTATTGGGAATTTATGTTGCCAGTTCTCATTTAGTTTAGCTGTGAGACTGAGATACTGAGTGCCAAAATGAAAAAAAGAGATTTTTGCCATCAATACAGAAGTGCTTGCAAATCTCAATTAGTTTTTTTCATTATCATTTATCAGGTCCATAACGGTGCAATGGTTCACAGCCAGAGCACAGTCTGCATTTCCAGTGCTGTCATTCTCAGTAATCTACAGCTTTTCCTGCATTATAGATCAATAGTGTCTCCTCTATGTTTGATTGTAATTGCCAAATGAGCTAATGGATCACTAATGACTTGCACTGTCCCTTCTTTCTGTGTCTTTTTTCCTGTTCAGATTTGTTCCTGACAACTGAAAATGACCCTATGTTTGAGATCTGGCTCAACAAGGTAATAAGCCTTTGTTTTGGACATATTTGACTCTCTTTTTCTTATCACAGCTATGTTTTAACCTGCCTACCATGTTTTGAGTCAGTTTACTCCATTGTAGCACAGAATTTAGTTCAAATCAAGGCAGAGTCTTTACAACTCAGTTATTCTACACTCTTTTGTGATCAAATATAACATTTCAGTGCAAACGTTCTGGGGCTCAAATGTAAAGCAGTGCACAATCGATATTGTACATAGGGGGCTCATACTGATATGGATTAAAGAACACTATACTGACATTCATATCTATAAGCAGAATCAGAGTATTTACTTCATTGCTTCTCTGGCTTCTATGGTTAATGACCTATGTTGTAACAAGTAGCGTAAGCGTGCATGGCCTGAAATGTTGGGTTAAGTCAACACTGAACTGATTCTGTCCACCTTTATCAACTCCTGTAGCTCAGCAGACAACAATTCTATATTAATGGCTTCATTGACAAACTATAACTGACTAGCTACCTCGCTGCAGAAGTGGCATACATGAATGTAATGCCATTCGTGCATATCGCATCACCACATCTTGTCAGCAGGTGGGTTTTATTAGTTACGCTGAAAAGGGACAGTGATTGGGGAAATGTTTAACTTTGCAGCAATGTATTTGACAAACTAGTTGTACACTTAGCATGAAGACACTGCTTGGGTCCAAAAACCCATCTGCTGAGCTGTGATGCGTACTCAGCTACATGTCTTGGAAACAAGGCCAAGAGTATTGCAAACAGTAAAAGCTGGATGTGCTCTGCAGAACAAACTATGAGATGACACCATTTCTACAGTACCCCAAGCATCTTTTTCTACACTCTACATTATAGTATGTTATTTAAAAAAAAAATCATGCTGTACAGCTCAGTGCAATGTGAAAAAGAAAGTTTTGTCTGGGCTTTATAGAGTCCGTGGAAAAAAAAAAAAAGAAATACACCTCATGATTCAATAACTATGAGAACCACTTTTAGCAACAATAGCGTGAAGTAGTCATTTTCTGCATGACTGTATCAGTCTCACGTCATTGTGGAGGAATTCTTTACAACTTTGCTTCAGTTCAATGAGGTTTGTGGGCAGTCATTTATGCCAGCTCTCTTAAGGTCCCACCACAGCATTTCAATTGGGTTGAGGTCTGGATTTTGATTGCTGAGATGTCCACTCCTGGGAAAATTTTGGCATTCTGTAAAAGCACACCTGACTGCTTCAGACAAGCAAACTGCCAAAATGTCTGCTATTATGAAGATGGTCACACTGTTGATCAGTTAAACAAGTGCATTTGGTTAGCAGCATCTGCCTGTTACTTACACTCTTAATTCCTATGGAAGCAGTAAGGGTTTACTTAGTTTATCACAGGACTTCATAGAGTCATGTGAAAACTTTCTCTTTCGCATACTACAGCTGGCTAGCTGTCTGACTGCAGAAGTGGTATGCATGAATGTCTTGCCATTAATGTATATTACATCTTCACATCTTGTCAGCAGGTGGGTTATGTTAGTTATACTGAAAATGGAAAATCATTGGTTAAATTTTTAACTTTGCAGCAGTGTATTTGACAAACTAGTTGTACACTTAGCATGAAGACACTGCTTGAGTCCAAAAACCCATCTGCTGAGCTGTGATACGTACTCAGCTACGTGTCCTGGAAACAAGGTCAAGAGTATTGCAAATAATAAAGTTGGATGTGCTCTGCAGAACAAACTATGAGATGACACCATTTCTACAGTACCCCAAGCATCTTTTTCTACATCTTTTTTTTCTGTCTTTTTATATTTTATTAGTAGTAAAATCAGGTCAGACAGCTTATGCAATGATGACAAGGATGCTACCAACATTTATTGTCATTCTACTCAGTCTCAATAAAGCAATATATAATTTTAGTTTTTGGTATAAGATATGTACTTGACCTTTTTCTTTTCAGAAAAGACAATAAGATGTTGGATTTGTTTTTTTCTTTTTTGTTGCAGTGCATGAAGAAAAAAATATTCAGACAGCTGTCTACATTCTTTTTTGGAGGTTTAGTTTACTTATGTTATGAAATCCCTAAAAATAGCTCTGCAGAAGTAATTTCCCCCTGGGGATTAATAAAGTATTCTGATTCTGATTGATGCAATGAGCTGTCAATGATCCAGTTCAATGGTTCTTGACTGGTAGGTCAGGTTTATTTTGTGTAGGACTTCAAAGTGTGGGTTGACTTATTTTGAAGACCTTGTATTGAGTGGATTTATCACTACAACAGTGCTGGCTGTGATGCTCAAATTACAATAGAGGTCTTTCCACACTCTGTCCTTTTTCTTGAAAAGACTAAAGATATCAGTGATAACTGCACATGCACAAGCACAAAATTTCTTAAATATTACGGTTTACATTTAGACTAGAAGTCTGCTGATCTTTACTACCTTCTGTCATAAACTAAGTACCTACGACATGGCCCCAATGGGAGTCTCTCATGTTTTTCTTAAGTATAACCACAGGTATTGACTGAGTGATCAGAGAGGGATGATCCCCCCCTACTGCTCTTCTGTTCATTTCCTTAATGCAACAAATGGGTCTGCAGAGGTTTGGTGGGCTTAGGAGTGCAGGATTTTTGGCACTGCTGCAGAACTAGTTAATATTCTGGGAGAGCAAGAAGGGGAGACCGTGGCTTTGGGTTTTTGTCAAAGGGGCCTATTTGAAATTCAGCAGGTCGAGGCACAAGCTGAACAGTAGTCTATCTTATCACAGAGAAGGGGGGTGGGAGAAAGGAAGGGGAGGAGGTAAGGAAGAAGAGGGAAACAGAGGAAGATTGAAGGATGTGGCAGAGAGAGAATGTGTCTGAGGGGAGAGAGACCAAGCAGGAGGAAAACTGAGCAAATAAACTGCCATGCCCAAATACCAGTTGGATATGTGACGGGTGGCAGGAATGCTGATCAAAGAGGATGAAGCAGAAGAATTTCAGAGAATGTCTAAAGATCGCTTTAAACTTTTGAGGTAGTTCCAAATTTTTTTTGATACAAACTTTGCCAAATCAAATATGCGGTTTCATAAATGATCCGCTGTGGCGACCCCTAACAGGAGCAGCCAAATATATATATATATATATATATATATATATATAATATAAAAAAGTTCCAGGGTTTAACCCCAAATTTCCCTTTTGGTTTAAATACAAAAGGACACTTAGAGTGCACAGACCTCCGCTATCGCCAGTAATTCAACCTTTTATCACATGCTAGACGTCCCTAGATATCACCAAACACAGTAACTATTTTTCCTTTCAGGCAGAAACATTGACAGTTTTTAGGTACAACACAATCTAGGTTATTCCGGTAGTGCTTTGCAAGTCAATGATCCAATTTTAGTTGTAATTAGTCTGTTGTTAGAATATGACCTCACTTCCTATTTGTCAGCGTTCTGCTGATTATCATTGGTTCTAATGGACCAAAAATCACCTGTCCTGTTTTATGGTGTAAAGATTGCAACTTTTGGGAAAAAACATCCCTTTTTCAAAAATCCAGTTTAGCAGAAATTCTAGTATGGTGCAAACTGACATTACCTTGTGCTTTGAACTCTGATCGATTGTTGTTGTGTTGTTAACCCGGGCCATGACCGATCTGATATGGAAGTCGTATTAGGAACCCACATATTTACTTTGGCAAAGATTTTACTCCAGTTGCCCATTGTGACTCACCCTCCCCATTTACCCAGGCTTACAACCGGCACTAGGAGTACGCTTGTTTGTGGGCCCCTGTGGCTGGGTTCATGATGGATCCGTTGTATATATTAGGACTTAACTTTTGAACATTCATATTATTGTTCAGAAGTTCCATATATAATTGCATTTTTTTGTAACTTTGCCCATCTACCAATTTTAATTAAAATTGGCATTTTAGTTTTTGAACAATTATGCTAATGAAGTGATAAACAAACAAATTGAATTGAAGCATACGTACCTGTCTAGGGCTAATGAATATAGGGAGAGCATGTTTAATCCATGTTGACAAACTGAATTTTTTAAAGTTTAATATGAATGATATCCAAATTTTCTGTAATCTTAAAGATCAGATTGAGCATCCAGAAGATTTACTTTGGGGGCTCAGTTTGACTTGTGGAGTAGTTTTAATGCAGCACGTTTTAGTCTTACATGTCTAGATCATGAAAGAAAATTATTTTACTTTTACTCCATTCATTAATATAAAGTATGAAACAGAGGACTCTATGCCCTTTATGTTTTAACCATACCGTTTTTGTCCGTCATCCACTGCTTTTTTGGCGTTCCGGAGGCAGCAGTTTGAGCAGAGAAGCCCAGACTTTCCTCTCCCCAGCCACGTCCTCCAGCTCTTCAGGGGTGACACCAAGGCATTCCCTGGCCAGCTGGGAGACAGTCTCTCCAGCGTGTCCTGGATCTTCCTCGGGGTCTCCTCCCAGAGGGACGTGACTGAAACACCTCAAGTGAGAGGTGTCTAGGAGGCATCCTGATCTGCCCAAACCACCTCAGCTGGCTCCTTTCTATGTGAATGAGCAGTGGCTCTACTCTGAGCTTCTCCTGGATGACTGAGTTCCTCACCCTGTCTCTAAGGGTGAGCCCAGCAACCCTGCACAGAAAGCTAATTTTGGCCGCTTGTATTCACGATCTCATTCTTTCAGTCATTACCCAAAGTTCATGACCATAGGTGAGGGTAGGAACGTAGATATGGAAGATGTGTCAGTAGGATTGAGGAGATCCTCAAAGTATTCCTTCCACCGCCCGACAATATCTTTAGTCGAGGTCAGCAGCTCACCATCCGCACCATACACAGTGAGAAGAGGGAGCCGCTTTTCCCTCCTGAGTTGCCGGATGGTTCTCCAGAATCTCTTCGAGGCCAAATGGAAGTCTTCTTCGTAGCCTCACCGAACTCCTCCCACATCCGAGTTTTTGTCTCGGCAACTACCCGAGCTGCACTCCGCTTGACTTGCTGGTACAATTCAGCTGCTTTAGGGGTCCCACAAGCTAACCAAGCTCGGTAGGACTCCTTTTTCAGCTTGATGGCCCCACTCACCTCTGGTGTCCACCATTTGGTTCGGAGGTTGCCGCCACGAGAAGCACCGACAACCTTATGGCCACAGCTCTGAGCAGCCGCTTCAGCAATGGAGGTGGAGAACATGGCCAATTCAGACTCCATGTCTCCAGTCTCCTTCCGAATGTGGTTGAAGTTCCTGGTGGAAGGTGGGAGTTAAAGACCTCTCTGACAGGGTCCTATGTCAGATGTTCTCAGCACGCCCCACCACCAGGTAGTGGTCAGTTGACAGCTTCCCACCTCTCTTCACCCACGTGTCCACAATATGTACCGTAAGGGAAAGTTGACAAGAACTTTGAAGAGAGAGTTCAACAGGGCGTTAAGAGGTTCCTGAGGCTGGTGGCAGCTCCCGTCACACAGGGGTTTGGTCTTCTCTGAGTCTGGTTGTTTGGTGATGCAGCCCAAAGCTGGTGGTAAACTCTCTAAGGCTAAATACCGATGACAAGTACCATATTAACCATTTTTTCAAATTTGCCATCAAGAAATTTAAAAAAATTAAGGCATAGCGTGTAAAACTTTGTTTGGACTCTAACGTCTTACTGCTTTATCATCTTAGTAAAAAAATAAAATGAGTAGTTGACACACCAAAATAGGTTACAGTAATTTATAATTAAATCTTATTTAAATCTATGCATTTAAAAGTGTCAGTGTCTTTCTCTTGTATTTTTGCACAATGTGCCATATGTAGTTGATTGATAAACCTCAATTATTCTGTAAAGCACATGTTTTAAATCCTGCTGGCACTAAATGTAGTGCATGGGATTTGGGAGCAAGACAAAAGAGCCCACACACTCAGTGAAGAATGAATTTTAGACTTGTCAGTAAAAATCAGAGTCTCTGCACACACAGATTATGGATCTCTTGATCTACTTCTCAGCTGAAGTCCATGAAGAACTCAAATTCATCTTCTCCTTTGTTTAAATTCTCAAACTGCACTGAGACAGGCAGAATTGGAAGTGACCAGTTTGGACAGGATTAGAAATGAGCACATCAGGGAGAACTCAGGTTGAGCATTTTGAAGACAAATTTAGGGAAGCAGTCTTGAGATTGTTTGGACATGTGCAGAGGAGGGATAGTAGATATATTGGCCAAAGGATGCTGAAGATGGAGCTGCTGGGCATTAGAACAAGAGGAGGAATAATGAGAAGATGCAAGCGATAAGTTGAGATGGAGGCAGATGATCTGCCTTCTAAAGGAAGCAGTTGAAAGAAGAAGGTGTAGGTGCAATCACTGGCTGTAGGCTCTCAGCAGTGCTATGAGGTTGTTTTTAAAAAAAAAAAAAAAATTGTCATGGATTTATTCACTTGGGCTCAAGGATGAACTGATTGGTGGTCAAAGGTCACTGTAAACTCACAAAACAGTTTTATGAACAACTTTAGCTCAAATGTGTAACTGGATAAAATAATGACCTAAATGACATTTTAGATCCAAAAAGTCAAAGGTCATCTTCTCTGTGACATCATAAATTTGTGCGAGAAAACACTTCTCTGGTTGTTATTCAGTCAGAAATATAAGAGGAGATTGTGGCCATATTTTAGAGTTAGTCAAAATAACGAGACTAATCTTGGGTAGGCACAAAAGATAATAATATTGACTGACCAGTGTATCGGTTTGACTCGAGCACATAAGACCTTTTAAAATATATGCATACCATACTGGAGCATGTTTGACCCCAATATCCAGTTGGTTTTACTAGAGTGATCACTGCGTGTCATGTCCTAGTGCTCTGGTCCCCTGGAAGAGAGAGGCCCAGGCACAGTTCGGCTAGAAACAGGCACAGTACACATGATGTGTGATTGCTATCTGCACTGCTTTGTTAAGTAATTAGCAAATATGTGAGAGGCCAGTGTGTCACTATTAAGCCACAGAATGCATAAAATCATGAGCCCAATATGCTCTGCAGTAGCTCTTTTCTTATGTGTGAAAGGGAGAGGGAGAGCACACAAGAGAGGAGTTGGAATGCTAAAGCAAAGTTCAGCTTACTTGGGCCTGAATTGTTAAGGGCACAAGACAACCATACTTAGTGGGAGTACACCCTAACCTAACATGGTGGAGGTACACAGACATGTGGTGTTATTTCTAGTTCAGTCCTGTTTTCTTTTAATGCATCTCCTTAACAATGCACCAATGTTTCACGCAGCAGCTGACAAGTCTGTGCATCCACACTCCTGAATTTTTAAAAAAAACCTGCCAGAAACATGGCATGGATGCACACACACATACTAGTGCAAATATACACAAAAACAGAAGACCAATCCATTTTCCCATATCCTTAGAGCATTAGACCTGTTAATCCCATCGTGGTTTTCGGTTCAATGCTGCTGCATCTATCGGTCACAGGCCAGCACGCTTCTCTCTTTCTCCAGCACTCTGTTTTAATTACTTTTCTATGTTTTCTCTTCCCCTAAGTCTCCTTCAATCTCTCCTCTTCCCCCTGTTTTTCTGTGATTATACAAGAGAAGGCAGTCACAGAGGGAGAAATAAAATCAACAAGCTCCAAAGAGATGAGTGAAGAGAGGGGTTTTCATTGGCTGGCAAATGGAGCCAAGTGCTTTAAAAGGTCAAGTCTATAACAGCTGATATAATAATTTAGTTCATTGGTCAGGGAGAAGGTGATTTTCTTCCCAGTCACACACTTAGATGCACCTGTTAGCAAACTATAATGTGCCAAATAAACAAGTTTTTTTTGTATTCACACTGTTTCAGTTTTTACTAGAAAGAAAGACCTTTTAGATAAACCCACTTGCTTTTCCCAATAATATCACAGAGGCAAACAAAGAGAAATATTTTCAGTGTTCTTTATTGTAAGAACAAAATATGTTAACTTTTAGATTTGCAACTGCAAGTTCAAGAAGTCGGTCTGAGATTCGAGTCTTGGAGCTACACATCAAGCCAACTGTGGATCGGGGATGTGGAGATGTTAGTTTTTTGTAACAGAAATGAAATGCTCACCTGCATTTTTGCTTATTTTAAGCTAATTATGACCATTGTAAATGTCTCCTGAGGGTTTAAGTACATAATAAAGTGGTTGCTTGAGTTGGCATAGGCAGTACCTTACAAATGGCAACAAAATATGCTGTCATAGTATTTTGAATAGACATTTCTTCTCGAAGATGACTTATTCAAGTTGTCCTTTAATGATCACTTCTACAAAACAAAGATTACTGTGGTACTTTGATGAGCTTAACTGGGTATTCACAACCCTTTCATTTCATGTAAGTGTACCAAAATAAAATGAGTTCATTATACTGGCTTCTAACCACATGTGTTAAAGCATCAAGACTGCAGTCTTACACATGTACAAGGTGAGATCAAAAAGTTCCAGGATTGAGTCCATAAGAATAAAAAAAACGTGATTTAGATGTAGTCAATCTGCCATTTTGCATCACGAGACTGCTAGATTTTCAGCAATTTTATCACAATCTTCAGAACTGCATAGAAAGTAAACCGTGTTCTCTCTCCAACTGACTGGACTTTGGTTTGGAAGATCATAGTGATGGAGGCAGGATCTCTGGATATGACGGAGCAATTTGAAGTCTGAGAGTCCAGTTTGAAATTGTTCCGTGAATTCCAATTGTCAGCGGGGACATCTGAGAGAATATTCAGCCACATCAACATAGTCTTTGCATATAACCTGCCCCACTTGTCAGATTTGCCTCCCTACAAGTTCCTCCACTTCCGCAAAATTGAAATAAAGTTAAAACGGTCACTGTTTTGACACATTTGACACATCACAGAGGCATATATGTACAAAGGCGCAGAACAGAATTTAGCTGAAGGCTGTCCAGACATACATTAGAAGATTATCTTGGAGGGTTGATTGGCCAGATTTAAATAACATAAAGTTATTTGGTTTTTTTTTTTGTTTTTTTTTTTTTTACCTTACTCCTGGTAGGGATGTACTGATGCAGTATTTTGACTGTATATCAACCCAATCCTGATCCAGTCCAATAATCTTGGTCCCATTGTTATTTACAATGTTATTATAAATACTACTTCAGTAAATACATATTCTTAGATATATTTTTTAAACTCAATTTTAAATTTAAGCCTGTGTTTACCTTACAGCTAAAATTTGTTAACATGACACATTCCTTTAATAGTCCCATTGTAGGGAAATTTCAGGTGTTTCAACAGCAAGACAAAGTAACAGCAGCACACCAGTGTAAGAAAGATATTACACCAAAAAGAAAAAAAGACACCACTACTACTACTACTACTACTACTACTACTAATGATGACAATAATAATAATAAAATGATTCCAAGTCTTTTCCTGAGAGTGAGGAATACAGCTTATTAATTAGATCCCCAAAAAACAAGGATATGATGGTATCAGCAGCACCACTGCTTTCTCCACAGCAAATCCTTTGTGTGAGCACGATAAAGCAAAAGCTATTTTATGCTGGGATTTTGAATTTTGGCAAAGTGATAGTTCTCCATGAGCTGTGGGACTGATTACGTATTCAGCCATTTTGAAAATAGAGATTGGCCACTTGGTGAAATTTTCTGTAAATTTTTTAAACATTTTTAGTCATATCTCTTTAACTGTTAGTCTGAAATGTACACAACAAAAACGAATTGATTGTGGGATCTTGTACTTTGATGATGACACCATGTCGTGTTTGCCACCTTTGCTGTCTGCTGCTGCCTAGGCTGAAATTGGTAAAACTAATTTTATGGAACATTATGGAATCGACTCCACGGCTGCATGCATCAGTTCTTAATTATCCAATTTGCATTTAAAACAAGCAAATAAACAAACAAATTGACCATGGCATCTAGCCTCACATCACATCAAGAAGGGTTGGGTTAGGTCAGCATTTATGAAGCAATTGGGGTTTTTGGGGATACACCTTTAGTATGCATGCGGTGATTGTGGGGAGAAAGTTTTACTTTTTTCTTGCCTTAGCTTATATGCTGTATTGCTAAATTTAGAGTATTTATGCTACTTCACACTTTGACACTTCAAGGTAATATATTTAATCTTTTTCTGCCTCCAGATTTATATTCAGTATATTTATTTTTATAACATATATAAGTAAATGTATACCATGCTGTATGCATACTCTAAATACTATTTTCAAACTTGAACCGCCTGTGCTACACACTAGACTCTCTGAACACACTGGACTCTCTTTTAATATATTTTATCTTATCTGTATTTCTATCTTTCATACTTTAAATTTATATATATACTTAAGTAGTACCCCTGGGATTAATAAGGTAATAAAGTATTCTGATTCTGATTATGAAGTTTATAATTGGTGTCAGATCAGTACTCCTGTATTGGAACTGGAGAAAGCTGAATCAGTGCATCCCGAGTTGCTGTAACTTTTTTTTTGCTTTGCTTTTGATTGCACCTAGCACAAGTACAACCTTGTTCAAGTCTCACTCTCCTGTTCCCATCCCAAAAAACAGCATGATGCACAACACTTCATGCATACACACTTTTCCATTAGCATTCAAGTCACTTCTGCACAGTAGTAGTTTATTTTTGTGTTTAGCCATGGTGACCCATCCCTTAGTTTTTCTAGAATAGACTTCTTTTTTTTTACCCCAGCACAGTGTCAGTGCAATCGTTGTGCATGTGTCATTGGATACCAGGTGATCATACCGTAAGTCGTTATATGCACTAACAACATTCAGCATCACACCTACAGTTTCCAGCTTCAAAGTCATCATTCTGTCTGACATTCTCTTCACCTCCAGAACACTCCTCACATACTCTTTCTTCAAGATTACCCATTTCTCTTACCATCTACACCATGGTAGAACAGTTTGAATCCACCTCCGATGCTCCTGGCTTTGCTTCCCCTCCACCTGGTTTCTTGCACAGTCAATATATCTACCTTCCTTCTCTCCATCATATCAGCCAGCTCTCTCTCTTTACCAGTCCCTACATTTAAAGTCCCTACTCTCACCGTCACCCTCCTACTCTTCCTTCTCTCTCTCTGCCTCCTAACACTCTTTCCCCCGCTCCGTCTAGCATAGTTTCCATCGGCACCCTGTTGGCTAACTGCACCGGATTGGTTGTTGTTAACCCGGGCCGCCACCGATCACCTTATGAATCTGCATATTTGATTTGGCAAACATTTTTACGCCGGATGCCCTTTCTGATGCAACCCTCCTCATTTACCTGGGCTTGGGACCGGCACTAGAAGGCTTGTGGGTATTACATATAACTTGAAAATTATTATATAGATCTTTGTTTCATCCACTGTGCCTTCTTGCAGAAATTATACAAAAAGAAACTTCAGACAAACCTTGGTGGTATACTTTATGTAAATCTGTGTCTCTTCCTAAAAGTTTTGTTTTACAGTCAGTACGCAGTGGTTACAGAATAAGTAATTCTTTACAAATTTAAACAGATAGGATTGGGAAACATGTGACTCTTGTTTCTGCTGTGAGAGTTTAAACCTTTTTGCCACAGTACTTTTCAGTACATTTAAATCACCAGGCTAAGTGCCTTTACATTTGTGTTTTTTCAACATTCAAAACGTCAAAAATCATGCAAATAATTAACCTCTCAAGGCATAATTTGAGATTGAATCTAATTTTGGTCTTTTAATGGGAGCTTGTGCCAGCACAGTTCCCTAAATAGCATACCCATGGCTCTTTATTGTAACCATAGGTGCCGTAGTGTTGGTTTGAAGGCTTTGCTACCCTACTAGAGAGGAATATTGCAATAATTGCATTATGGTGTTTCACTAACAGTCAGTAGTATTTAAGAAATACATGAATAGCAGAGGGAGAAAACCAAATAAATTAATCCCTTATGAGTTTAAGAAGGCTTCAGTTTGCTTATAGAATCAGTTTAAAGGCAAGTCCAGAAAAAAACTTATATATTCAAATAGAAAAGTATGAACTCTGGGTTTCTTGAAGTAATTATTAATTTTCTAAGTTTATTGGTTAATCATTTTCTGCGGGATTCCAGTCTTTCAGTGTCAGGAGTTTTGCACTGCAGATCTAAAAAGCCGCATGAGATAGCATAACAAGAGCAAAAGCAAAATAGCAGCGTACATACAGTATACATTTACTAACTACTCAGGTAATTTGCTCTAAACTGTGCTTTGTTTATCGCTGAAACATAAAAGGCCTCACTGGACCTTGAGTTAGGTCTTCAGGGCTCCACTAACCAACATTCAGACCATCATGTTCCACTGCTTTATAACACAATCAAGTCATCCTAGAGCTCCATTTAGATGTCAAAATATTGAAGTACTAACTAACCTAAAGGGAACTCCAGACTGAGCCATCGTAAATCTTACCAGGCAATCACATTGGCAGCACTATTCATTAGTCTTCTAATCTTAATGTCTCAGGGTGGAGTCTGAGACTATGGCTATGAAGCTGCCATTAAGTTGATCAAGTGGGTACTTTCTATCATTTCTTTTTTCTGGATGCATTAGACCCACAACACTTTCACAAGCTAAACAAAAAATTTTGGCATTTCAATCTCTCAAAAAGCACCTTAAGATTTCCTGCTCTACCTCTCAAGAACTGATACAAACTAAGCTGTTTCACCACACTTGGTAAAATAGTCCTTTTCATGAGAAGACGATCTAACACGTGAGTAGGAAAATCAGAAAATTACTAATTAATTATTTTTTATCTAACTGCCTCACTTTCAGGGACCTGTTGTTCATCCTGCACCCTGTCACGATGTCAGTTGACTGGGACACATTGCAGCAATTTAAAAATAACTGAACTGTAAATCATGACATCTCCTTTCCCAAACTTCCTGTCTTCTACTCTCACAGTAGATCACTTTTCTAATTCCACATTGCACGTCTAACTCAACCCATAACCACTTATGTTACCAGGGTACAAATTGCCTATTCTGGTGATATAGCTATATCACCAGACTTGTGAATGCTAAAATGCCCCTTCCTTTCTCTATAGCAGCTGTTTGGTCTGAGATACCTGCAGTGAGGTTAGTTTGAGCCTAAGCTGCCTCAAACTGGATGAAAGGGCATGCCAGAAAACTAACAAATCTGGGGATGAGGCCGGCAGCAATTATCCTGTCAGTAGGTGGATGCTTTTCCCTAAAACGGATCTTTTTAGCTGCCAGTGTTGTCTGCAGCTGATGGTATAGAATTCTTACTGTTAAAAGTCAAAAGAGTCTGTACATTGGGATCTTGACTCTTCCAGAATGCTTGGAACACTTCTCTCCTGTATGATCTAATTATCTCTCACCTTAACCATGGATTGCTTTCTCTCTGGTTTTGAACTGGCTGATTAGAACCCTGCATCCATACCACCTCACAGTGTGGAGTGTTGAACAGGGCAATACATTTCACAGTACATTTCCCTACATACAGTTGGGCCCAACAATGACTCAGTCCTTTGTAATTTCGTCTCTGTTTACCACCACAATAGAGTTTAAATTAAGCAATAAAGACGTGATTAAAGTGCAGACTTTCAGCTTTAATTCAAGGGGTGTAACAAAAGTATTGCATCAACTGTTAAGGAGATGCAGCCATTTTTATACACAGTCTCCCATTTTTAGAGGCTCAAAAATAATTGGACTGACAAGCAGTTTCATGGCCATGTGAGGCTCTTCCCCTCATTGTTCAGTGACAAAGCAAATAAAAGTACTACATTCCAAGTGTTGAACTTGCATTTTGTAGTTGTTTACTGAAACTCTTAATATGAGCTCCAAAGAGTTGCACATTGAAATTAATGAAGGGATATGCTGGCTAGCTCAGTGATCCTTCAGATGCTTGGCTACAAGATGAACACCAGCCACAAGGAGTAGTACCCTCCATGGAAAAGAAGACTAGAAACAAAGATGAAGGCAACATAGAGGAAAGTTAGCCAACTATCAGAACTACAGAAAGGTGTGATGAAGAAAGGGGCTCCTAAGGAGCTGTCCATACCTAAAGCCTTAGAAACTGCCAAGCAAAGACTCACAGCCTTGGCTAACCGCTTGAAGAGGTACACCAGAGAGATCGAAGCCAGGAGAAAAAACTAGATGTTCTCCACTGAACCGTCCAAGGTATACTCTCAGTGGCAGGGGAACAACATGAGAACAGCCCCAGCAAAGCTGGAGACGGAGCAGTATTGGAAGAGCATATGGGAGAAGAATAGAACACAGAGAGAGAGAGATTACCAAAGAAGCCCCTTTAAATTAAAAAAAACAAACCTGATTTAAATTGGTTCAGATTCATCTTCAAGTTAAGCGCCTCATGCATCTCTATACCACTTTGAGCACTGCTAGAATGTTACGATCCTCCTTGGAAATAACTTTGTGACCACTTGCACTGTGCGCCTTTGTTTTGATGGAGCATACTGTGAAGGCAAGTAACTGATCACGTAAATACAGTAAACCTTGAGTAAGCACTGCTAGTGTTCTTGCCAGATCTCATTGCAGTTTCAAGACAATCTGTTAATGCTATTTTATGGCCATTCTGAAAACAGCTGACTGTGGAAAAAATGAAAGAGTGATTTTATGCTTGTCTATGTTTTCTAATTAGAAAGTCTCAAATATTTCTCAGTCATGAGTTTTCTTTGGAAAAGGTTTTGTCCAAACAAGTGCTTCCTTCTGCATGAAATATTAGGGGCTGTTGGCAACTTTTCAATCTTGCGGTATTGTGAAATTTTCCTCTACAGAAAAATCAATATCACACAAAGCATGCTGCATTGCAATGTCTGTATCATGGGAAAAGTGTAGTGAGAATCTGTCCAGTATTGTTATACAAAGAAACTTTATTTTCATTTCTTTTTTTAATCTTTGTTAACGATGTTTAGCATTGTAACATTGTTGTATGAACTCTCTTTTTATTCTCATACTCCTTCACTGTTGCTTTGTCTTCATAGTTTGGTCTTCTTTTGGGACTTCTTTTGCTATAGCTCATATCAATTCAGTGAAGTTTATGCCTCGATTTCAGTGATTTTGCTGCATTACTTTGTGATATCTTGAATTACAATTATGTAGTTGCCAATGTGTGTTTTGCCTGATTGATTTCCTCCTTTCAACTCTATATTCTCTTGACTTCAGTAAAGAAGAAGGAATATCAAAATCATGTAACAGTTTATTCATTTCAGTAATAATTGGCTTGCCCACAGTAGTAACAGCATTCAACTGCACATACATAAACACTTACACTCACTTATGTTTAATGTATATGCCCCTTTCTTTGATTCCATCATTGTGTTTCTCACCCTTTCTTCCTATCTTTCCTACTCAGTCTTTTTCTCATGAATCAATAATGTTGGTATCAGCAGACAGCAGTTTCCCATTGCACAAAATCATTTGTTCTGAGGTACACACACCCACACACATCACACATCTTTCCCCCAATGATATACTTATACCTTTGCCTTTCTTCCTTGCTCTCTATAAAGGGCACCACATACCTGAAAGGTTCAATAAGTTTCAAAACTCTGCTACCCTCTGTTTTCTCTGTAAACCAACTTATCAACTGTATCAAAGCTCATAGAAACCAGCAGTGAGATTCTGTGTCATATTAAAAATTGATCATTATTAAGTTTAACTTTGAGAAGTCATTTGTTTTAAATATAGGAATACACTGTTGCTTTTCCAAGCAATTTGAACAACTCTTAAATTTTTTTTATTAAAATAAATGAAATCATAATATTTAATAATCTGTAATGAAAAAGAATTTGTGTTGCAGTCCTAACATAAATCAGTTAACCTGCTCATGCATGCAGTTTTACATCAGTAAAATATTTTTTTTCTGCTAAACTCACTGGGTTTAATCAACTATATGTGACACAACAGCAATAAGCTGTTAATGAATATGTACCTTTTAGGAGTCACCGCATCCGACCATCTGCCTCCATCTCTACCTATGCTTTTCTGTCATACCATCCCTCTGTATGACCTCCTTCACTACATCCATAAACCTTCTCTGTGGTCTTAGACTTTTTCACATGACTGGCAGCTCCATCTTCAACTTCCTTTGTCAAATATATCTACTGTAGTATCCCTCATCTGCACATTGCACATGTGCCTCTCTTTCTCATTTGTAATCTTTTTCCATCCTGGTCATATTCTCACTCTTTCTCTCTCATTTTCCTTATTTTACTCATTTATCGTCTCCTTGAAATACTTCTTTCATCTTGGCCATCACACATCTCCACCACCTCAGCTGTACTTTTCCAGTCATCTGGTAACCTTTTAATATACCCAGAGCCAGTCTCAACTCCTCCCTGAATTCTGTGCAACATTCTACCTTCTTCAGTTTCCACCTTTTATTTCCTGACTCTATTTTCACTTACTTCATCATCTTGATTTCCAAAGTAATTGGTTGTAAATATGTAGTGTTTAATTTTTTCATGGTAACCTTGAACTTTGTCCACCAAATTCAAATTTTGGTAGGTCAAGGCCACTGTGACCTCACAGACTGCATTGTTGGCCACTGAAATAACTGAAGATTATCACTAAAATTAATTGAACTCAAAGATGATCTGATTAGAATTTGGTGGTCAAAGTTCAAGGTTACCTTGATTTGAGGATATTTCAGGCTACAACTCAAGAATGCATACACTAATTATTCTAATTATTATGGCAATTTTTAGAAAGGATGAAGGGGTACTGCATCAGTGTGCTTTTTTTAAGTGTGAATATTAACTTGAGGCAATTGTAGTTGGAATTAATGTGTATTTAGGATCTACAAGCAAACATCTGTAGTCTTCGAGCATCTATATGCATATATTCATGTATCCTGACACTAAATGGACTGCATGTACTTGCTTCTTATGTTTATGCACCTACAAATATGCCCACAAAAACCATCTTTCTTGGCTTCTTTTCTATGGTTCTTTTAATTTCCAATGAAATGTGATCCTTTGCAGAATGATTACAGCCTCCTTATGGTCAACAGCAGGGGTAGCCTGGTCTTATCTCTCTTGATCTGTGGATCTGTGACTTCATGCATTACTATTGAACCATATTTAATTTGTTGTAAACCTTACAGGAATAGAAGTCCACAGTTCCAAAGCTGAAATATGGATGAGTATTTATTAAACTGTATAATCACACTATTTCTTTTTTGTCTTCCTTTTTTTTTGGTCTATTTGGGTTTTTTTTTTCAGGACGGGAACTTCACCAAAACTGAAGTCATGCAAAAGCCACATGCCGAAGCTGTTGGGCAGTCTTCCTTTGTTGACTTTGGTGAGAATTACAAAGATTTTTCATTTACTTATTTGCTTTGTCTATGTGAAGCTGTGACAGAATAACAGACATCCATTTTAAACCTAGCACCAGCTTTTACTTCAGGTAGTTGGTCCGTAATCAAACAGAGTCAAAAGGGAAAAAAAAAAACAACAAAAACACAGGAAGTCAATGTGTAAACACAGGCAAGATGATTAGAAAACCTCCAGATGTAGTCTTTTAGTGCACTAGGTAGATTGTAATCGTGCGTGTGTGTGTGTGTGTGTGTGTGTGTGTGTGTGTGTGTGTGTGTGAGATCCTTTCCTTGCTTAAGTCTTTAAGCTCCTGCTTCATTGAAGCTCTGTAGCTTCAAATGCAACCAAATATGACTGTCTGGTCTTTCTGGCTTTGACAGTTTCACTGCAGCTCATCATTTGTTTCCTGATAAACACAAAGACCACAAATGCTCATTTTTTTACCCGACAGGCTAATCTTACCCACACACACAGACACACGCTGATACACACTCACAATCCAAGAGCCAGATTTTTGTGAAAATACAATACCCTTAAACAATCTTGGACAGTAGTATTCATTGTTCAGCTCAGCTTTACATTTATCCTCAGCAAATATCTGCTGCTCTAATCTGCAGGCTGCTGGATGTTCACCATAAAGTGGTTGGTCATCTTGTCAGAGTTGCCACCTCAGCTAGAGTAGTGAGTGTCATGTGTTCTTGCGCGTGTTTTCAAAGTGAAATGAGAAGTGCATAAATGAAACATACAAAAAAGTCTTGGGCAGAATAGTAGCTGAGTGGTTGGTACCATACATAGAAGGTCCTGAATTCAAATCCAGACAGGGCCCTACCGCATGGAGGTTGCATGTTTGTTCATGCTCTTACATGCTTCAGTTTCTCCAGCTAACCACAAAAAACATGCTAGTCCTGGATTAATGTTTTTTTTTTAAAGGTACCTAGGTACCTGGAGGTGTGCAGGAGTGTGATTGCTTCATCAGTTGCAAAGCCAACAAACTGTATGCATAACATGTCTTCAGACATGCCCTTCATAACAAGGCATTCTAACTGCAAAAATCATGGACAGAAGCCCTGCTGTATAGCTACACTTAAACAAGTGTAAGAGGCGGCAGAACTCACCTTTGTGTACGTTTTTATCTTCACTGGGGATCAAAAATAATATAGCAGAGGCAGGGACTTGTAAAACAGAGGAAGGAAAGGGGGGGAGATCAGGAATGACTTTCAAAGATGGTAGATTTTTGATCACTTTTTCATCTCTCAGATCCAGAGGATTGTCCAGACCAAACTCTAGACCTGTATAGACCATTATGGACCCTTGTGGTTTACATAGTATGACCTCATAAGTATTGGTCGAGGAGACAGCAAAAATTAACCTGAGGTGAAGAAGAGAGTGGAGGCAGGGTGGAGTGGGTAGAGATGAGTGTCAGGGGTGCTTTGTGACAGAAAGATAGCAGCAAAAATGAAAGCGATGGTTTACAAGACGGTAGTGAGACCTGCTATGATGTATGGTATGGAGATGGTGGTGGCAGAATTGAAGATGTTGAGATTTTCACTGTGAGTGACATGGATGGACACTATTAGAGATGAGTACATCAGAGGGACAGCTCAGGTTGAGAAGTTTGGAGACAAAGTCAGAGAGGCATAGTTGCCAGGCAGGAGGAGAAGAGGAAGAGCACAGAGAAGGTTCATGGATGTAGTGAAGAAGGACATGAAGAGGGTTGGTGTGAAGGAACAGAATGCAAGAGATAGGGTGAGATAGAGACAGATGATCCGCTGTGGCGACCCCTAACAGGTGCAGCCAAAAGAAGAAGAACAACACATGAAATTCATCAGAATACAAAATATAGCAAATGAGCAGAAGAAACGGACATTTTAAAAGTCAGAAATAATGAGTTTAATGATAAATGTGTTCTTCAAATCTTACCCTAATAAACAACACACCTTTTGTAGCAATTGCAGTCTGGCAGACCTGAAGCATTCTAGAGCTCAATTTTTCAAGGTAATCAGATGAGATTTTCAGTTTCCTCACAATGTCATGCATTGAATTTCCTTTCCATTGCTTTCTAAGCACAACAATAGATGACGGATGTCAAATTCTGTCTTTCTGGCCATTTTGAGCCTGTAAACGAACAATTGCTGATAATCCAGATACTAAACTAACCTAAAGACTGCCGTGCTCCCTTTTGTGCTCCCTTTTTTGCTCTCTTACAGCTGTGCAACACAATCGCAAAAGGGTTTTCTAATGATCAATAAGCCTTATACAATGATTAACTTGGATTAGCAGCCATACCAGGAGATTGATGAGAGGACTGACAGTTGATGATAACAGGCCTCTGTGTAAAAATATAGATGTTGATGATCATTATTTAAAATCCATCTGGTTAATTTTAATTGTTCATGAAATTGACAGTTATTTTTGGAATGGATGAAATTATTTGTGAGATGCATGAAATGTGTTTTTCTTTGGAAACCAATGAAATTTGCAAATGATCCCAAACTTTTAAGCAGTAATGTATGTGTCTACAGAGATTGGATAGAATTTATTAAGATTAAAATTTAATATGATTTTTTTTAATGTTGTAAATGGGATTTCCAATGTTATTCAAAAAAGTCACGATGGATACATTCTGGATCATATCTGAATGAATGATATTCAGTCAATAGGTATTACCAGCTTATATTACCACAGAAAACTTCAAATGATTCAACTGAGATTTATGTGTTTATTTATTTATTTATTTAAACTCAATGTTAAAAAATGGCAATTTTTTACAATTTCAACAATTTTATCTGATTTTGACCTTGACTTGATTTTTACCAAACTCTCAACTGTCCAAGGGAGGCTGAAAATTTGCTAGAAGGAAAAAAATTCAGAAGGATGCATCATGAGTTGTGATCTACAGAGCACACACACAGACAGAAGGACAAACAAACCAACTGACAAACACACTTTAAAATATTGCTTTGGGATTTCACAGTACCCAACTGAATGAGAAACATAAATGATAAATAATAAAGCCGCCTCAGTTGCTAAAAGGACACATAAAAAATATCAGGAATGTAAGATGCTGTAAATTGTGAATCATTGTGAACTTGACTCCATACTGATTTACCACAAAGCCACAGTTGAATAAATAACTGGTTTAACTGATTTGAGCAATGATGGATTTAATTTAATTTAATTTAATAGTTTAAAGAGTGTTTCTTTTTTAAGATGCGTAATAGGGTTGGATGGAAAAAACATTCACTTAAGAATCCTTATCTTCAGCAACTCTCATTCTGTTCACGAATGCCAAAATAAATAATTGGCGTCTGCATAGTTCAGCACCCAGATGGTGTTTTTGAAAAAGACAAGCATTTGACATTATTTTGGATTTAATCACTTAACAGTTAGCTGTAGAAGACAACAGTGAATACTCAGTAAAGCATCACCTACTGATCAAAGTTAGTGTTGTGGAGCATCATATTCTAGTAGGAGGTCTTTGCTTGAACAGGAGACCAGTTGGTAATTGCTAGTGGTTGCTTGAGAAAAGGATGTCTTTTAATACTAGAGTCTCCGTATCCCATAGTGGGACATCGAAACAAATGTTAAGAATGAGATCTTCAGGTTATTTGTGTAACCCTCGTTCTCAGGGTAGCATGAGTGAGATGTCTTACAACACAACTTTTCTTGCTTAGGTGAAGCGAGAGGAGGTGCATATTTTGAATTATGACTGCATCATAGCTCAAGCTAAAAGAAAACTCAACAGTTTCTGTACTTCCCACATTACAATAACCTGTGAATTGTGAGGGATCATGAACCACATTAGCTACTACATCACTGACATTCTGGTTGTTTGTTTCAGTTTGTATTTTTAATGCAATCACTGTGCTGTTGTCTTTCCACTGTACTTCCCTGAGGTGACTGCACATCTAGCATCATTGTGTTTTGCTGCAGTGGTCTTTGAGAGAGGAGATTTAGATTATATAAAAGAAAAAAGTGCACATTTTGAAACACATTTCCTGTAATTTAGGCATTGTAAGACGGAGGCCACTTAATGTCTTCAGGGCAAACGATGAGTGTGCTCATTTGTGGAAGGTCTCCTCTTTCTTGGATTTTATGTTTGCTGCTTCATGCTGACAATACATTTCTTCTGCTGTATTTATTTCAAGCTACAAAATGCAGTTTTATATGAGCCAGGCAGTAAATACTAAATAATTTGGCAAGATAGCACTATAAATTTTGATTTATTAAAAATGACATTACTTTAGTTATGGCATGTGTCTTTTTCTTTTGGCTGCTCCCGTTAGGGGTCGTCCATGAACCTTATCTGTGGTCTTCCTCTTCTCCTGCCTGGCAGCTCCATCTTCAACTTCCTATGTCCATTATATCTACTATCTTTCCTCGAAACATGTCCAAACCATCTCAGCCTTGCCTCTCTGACTTTGTCCCCAAACTTCTCATCTTGTGCTAATTCTCTGATGGACTCATTTCTAATCCTGTCCATTCTGGTCACTCACAGCAAAATCTCAACATCTTCAATTGTGCCACCTTCAGCTCCACCTCCTGTCTTTTTGTCAGTGTCTCCAAACCCTACATCATAGCAGGCCTCGCTACCATCTTGTAAACCTTCCCTTTGACTCTTTCTGTCACAAAGCACCCCTGACACTTGCCTCTACCCACTCCACCCTGCCTGCACTCTTTTCTTCACCTCTCTTGTGCTCTGTCCGTTGCTTTGAATGGTTGATCCCAAGTATGTAAAATCATCCACCTTCATGTCCTCTGCTCCTTGCATCTTCACCATTCCACCTGCCTCCTTCTCATTTATGCACATGTACTATGTCTTGCTTCTACTGACTTTCATTCCTCTTCACTCCAGTGGATACCTCCACCTCTCCAGGCTCTCTTCCACCTCCTCCCTACTCTCACTACAGATCACAATGTCATCTGTGAACATCATAGTCCGTGGAGACTCCTGCCTGACCTCATCTGTCAATCTGTCCATCACCATTGCAAGCAAGAAGGAGCTCAGAGCTGATCCCTGATATAATCCCACTCCCACCTTGAACCTTTCTGTCACTCCTTAATCCTCTCCTTAACACCATACCTACCCAACACCTCCTCATCCCCTCTATTCCCTTCATCGA
>VUQH01082131.1:0-18817 GCA_015106775.1 Etroplus canarensis | reverse complement strand
TTATCTTTGTGATTGAACTCTCACTAAGAAAAGACTTATTAATAATCAATTAGCGCCTGCTGCCGCTCACCATGGTGTTTAAAGGTTTTAATTAGGAATGCAGCGGCTCTTTATGGCGCCTCGTTTAAATCTACACACAGCGTTACCTGTACAGACTACTGTGGTTGTGGGATGCTTTTGTAGAAATCTTCAGCCTCCTGTGGTGTTGAGAAGAGGTGAATCTTGCCGTTGTAGACCACTCTGTCATGGTCCACCTTTAGTTTGGGTTTTGTGTGTGTTGTTTGAGTTCAGTTTGTCTCATTTCTTGCCCCATGCCTTGCCTGTTCTCCTCTGTTAGTGGTCTCCGTCTCTGTCTGCATCTTGTCTCACCTTGTTTGGGTTTTCGTCCAGTCCCTGTTTTGTTCCCCCCGTCTCAGCGTGTTTAGTTACGCCCCTGTCTTCCTGTCATTCATTCATTGGTTGTCCTCAGTCTGGTTTCCCCTGCCCTG
Organism: Etroplus canarensis; assembly: GCA_015106775.1. Taxonomy (NCBI): domain Eukaryota; kingdom Metazoa; phylum Chordata; class Actinopteri; order Cichliformes; family Cichlidae; genus Etroplus; species Etroplus canarensis. Next base: position 18,329 of record VUQH01082131.1, on the reverse strand, counting down.
TCCACCTGTCGCGTGTCCATTGGTTGTTTTGTGTTTTTAAGCATCGTCATCTGTGTTGTCCGGTGTCGCGTCATTTGTCTTCGTTCCCCTGTGCCACCCTTCACGTCTCGAGGTTTTCATGCTCACGTTTTGGACTTACGTTTTGGACTTTTTGTTGGTCAAAATAAACCTCGCTTGCACATCACGTCCTCTCGGCGGTCCTGCTTTTGGGTCCACACCACACCCCCGGCATGCCACGCCGTGACAAAGCAAATCTCAGACAACAATAAAAAGTAAATGGACTAAATGTTCACATATAAATATCTTTATGACCACATCACTCTGATAGTGTTTTCCTTAAGAAAAGATGTGTGAGTGTGAGAGTTGTTTTTTCAGAGTCCTCTGTAAATCAGCAAAAGGTTCAGCATTTCTCATGGTAGAAGCTGCCATGTCAAGCACAGCACTGAAGTTTTCCACGCCTCATTAAGATTTGATTATCCCGTCTCCCCGGGAGTAATGTAATTAGTGCAACCAGGATGGTGGAGGAGGGGTGGAATAGAAAGGCTGATTGGAGCCCTGCCCTACTGCCCCAGGGTGCACCGCTCATCTCCTCACGAGCCTAGACCTACATACCATGTCACCAACTTAATCCTCGGTCAGTCACAACCCTTTCACCCTCAAACAACGACGCATCATAACCTCAGACGACCGGAAACTTCTTCCAAAGTTTTTTTTTTCCCCCGTCAGTGCTATAAACAAGACTGAGCTTTGAGGCCTGCCTTGCTGTGATGGGATGTGACAGGCTGAATGCGAGAAATGAGACCCCAAACCAACAGTATGCCAAATCAGCTGTCAAATGACTTTGTTTCTTCTTGATCCCTCGGGCCGTTCAATCCGAGCTCACAGCTGAGATATTTTGGACATAGCAGCCAATTCGAATGACCTTGCAGATTAAAAAGATGTTGTTGTTGTTGTCATCATTGTCTCCAGCAATGGCCACTTGAGCAATTCCAGCATGAATTATGCATGCAAACATAACCACTTGATTTTGAATAAATCATTACAATCTTAGGCATGAATGAAAGCCTCCCAGTGCACAGAGTCTCTCTTGTGGTGCTTTTTAAATTTTTTTTTTTAACACATTCAGTCACGCATCTACAAAGTAAATGTCCTCATTTACTTTGCAGATGGCAGCATTAACTGTTCAAACTCAACATGGCTCAAGAATGTTAATGAATCTGAGTTTTTTCTGGGATCACACACAGCTGCAAAATGGACACAAACCTGCAAAGTTGCAGCATAAAGCATCCAACTCCTGCTGATGCCCATCCTCAGTAATTCTCCAGTCTTCATCCTCTCTCACTCCTCCTCCTTTCAAGCCTGTTTGTATTTACACTTGGTCCAAAGTGAGCTTCTCTTTCTCTGGCTTCATAATTAGATGATGAAGCCAAAGCAAGTGGAATTCTACTTAATTAGGACCTGAGGGCAAAGGGAGAGAAAGCTACTTCACACAATTAGTTTCAGCACCCAAGGGTGATAAGAAAGTGTTTTAAAAAAGGCATAGAATTATATAGCAAAGGACATCATATTTATATTAGCATGTTCACTATGCTGGGAAAGGGAAAATTCAGTCGTTTTAAGCTTTTAAACCAAAACAGAAACTAAACAGGTGAGGTGTAATTCATTGTAGGTTCATCAATTCAGTATACACAAGCCCTTTCACAATTTGTTTTTAACTTTGTCCACTTTATCCTTGTATATATTAGCTGCTCTTGCTGATGCTACTCTACTTTTAATTTATATCTAAAATATCAGTCTCTCCCCTCTGTTTACACCTTGCAAGTGTTCTCAATTTTACAGAATGTGGGATTCTTTTAAATGTCAGCAAGAAGAGATATTTTAACGGTTTTAAAAGGCTCATTAGTGCCAAGATGCTAAACAGTTTATTTGCCTGTTGAGAGGCTCATCAGGTAATCCTGTTAATCCATCAAACAAGATAGTTATGCATGAATATGCTCCATAAATACACATCCTTTTCAAGTTATTCATATTTTTATTGACTGCATTTGAAATCATCAGCATGTCTGTAGGCCGTTCTTGGGTATTTCCATGTTGGCAAGCGATGTTTGCAAAAGTCTAGTTTCAAAATTTGTGAGCTGAGATGCATGATATTTCCAAGATCGAAGCTTTTAGTCTGTCACCATCTGAAAACAGAAAATCCAATGGAAAAGTTTTAATACTTGATGAAAAAATAAAAAATATGGACACATATATACATAGAGAGGGGGCTGGGTGACAAAGTAACCTGGTGTTGGGTTACCACACTATCGGATTATGACCCTTGTTTTATGGCTCATTTATGGTACTGCATTAATCCTTTGGAAAACCTATGCACAGCTTCTCAGACCATTATCTAAATGTTGTAGCTGTTTATTGTCAACAGTGACAATGTCACATATAACTGGTTTGCGGGCTACTCTTGTTTGCTGTTGGTCCTTCAGACAGTCACGGCAGAGGCTGGTGTTATATAAAGAGCTGAAGTGAAACTGAGTGTTTAAAACAATGAAAAGTGTCCACTGCAGCCACTGTCTGTGCTTTTCATGCATTTTTTAATCCTTGATGTTTTTTCGGCTTCTCCCTCTGCATTGGGAACTCCCTTCCTGTCTCAGCCTACTTTTCAATCAATCAGCCCTCAGCCTACACACAGCATCATCTGCACTGAACTATGCATAACTGGTTTTTTGGAGTACTGCACGGCAGCATGTCTGTGTTGGTTGCATTCCCCTCTGCTTTTGCTCTGTGCTGGCGAATACAAATGCAAACGGTCACACACCTGCAGTACTTTTAATCAAGCTTCAGGTGGGTGTCAAAATGAGGACTCAAATACAGACACAAGAAGCTAAGCGCAAAACTAAATTAAGCTTACAAAAAGCTTATATAAAAAGTCCAAGAAAATAACAAAAGCACACAAAAAAGCAAAAAAAATCCAGATTTGTTAGAGGGACAAAGACAAGAGACAAATAGATGCAAGAACACCACAGGCCAACTTCAAAGTATGCAGACAGGAAAACAGGAGATACAGGGAAAAGTTAAATACTAAGAAACACAAGGAAAGCTGTCAAATGAGCTATAATCAAAATCAGAATCAGAATCCTTTATTAATACCAGGGGGAAAATTGTTTGAGTTCCAGATGCTCCATTAGGTAAAGATATATATGGATATGAAAGATAATACAATGAAACTGTATAAACTTATATGTAAAAGTGAAATGTCCAATAAACACTAAAAATTAAAACAATAAAATAGTAAATATAAATATGAATAAATATGAAAGATAAAGTGAAATAAAAATAAATTTACCTTAATGCAAAAAAACCCCAAATGTGTCACATAAATGCTATATACAAGATATGGCCAGGAGAAATAGTCCAGGTATTAAGGGGAGGAGTTGTAAAGTTTGATGGCCACAGGGTGGAATCATTTTCTGTGGCGTTCTGTGGTGCATCATGGTGGAATGAGTCTGCTTCTGAGCATGCTCCTATGTTTGTCCAGCACGTCATGGAGAGGGTGTGAAGGATTGTTCAATGTTGTCCTTAACTTGGACAGCATCCTCCGTTCTGGCACCAGTGTCAGAGAATCAAGCTCCACGCCCTAGTACACCACAGCATAGAGCAGTGGTTCTCAACCGTTTTTTCAGTGATGTACCCCCTGCAAATGTTTTTTCAGCCAAGTACCCCCTAACTAGAGAAAAGCATTTTTGTTTGAATAAAGAGAGGTAAAACACAGCACTGTAGCATCAGTGTCCAATTTAATGAACTTTATAACTGTGCAAAATATTGCTCAACGATAATGGTCTCTTTTGAACTATTTTGAGATATAACTTACAACTTGTTAACAAAGAAATATTTAACTTATGAATAAAGATTTGTGCACATTAAAATATTTATTAACTTTAAGTGCCCTATTTTAGGATTATAATAAGGATCTTTTCTCAAACTGAATTTGTGACCTCATAATAAACATTTAAAAAAAAAAAATCAAACATACGGTTGCTTAGAAAAATGTTTTAAAAAAGAAATTTGAATACATTTACTATCTAAAATTGTCTTCTTTAAGGATCAAAAATCAGACTGACATCTAAAAGTTGCAAACTGTCACCACTGAAGAACACTGTTGCACTGAACTGAGCACCTTGCACTTACTTTTTATGATGTGCTAGCTTCATACCACTGTTGGCTAATTTTGGCCCACAGAAAAAACAATTCCATGGGTGGTTTGCAACTCCTTGGCGTAAATCCCATTAAAATATAGTCCTCTGAATACTGCCAGGATTTTGCTGGTTGCTCTGGTCATGCTTTCTTTGGCACTTTTGCCTCCATGTTTTCAGTAGCACTGCTGCTTAACTTTAACCACGACTTTCTGTTCTTAAGGCAGCAGTGATTGACAGGTGATGTGGTACGTACCAGGTTGTGTCAAACCATCCTGGTATGGGGGACACGAGTTTTTTTAGGATAATGAAATTGAGTAGGCTACTGAATATTACATTCATTTTTTTTTAACTTTTGGACAATTGTAATATTTGCTAAATAACATGTACATGTACCCCCATTTGAGAACCAGTGACATAGTGAATGGCGCTGGCTACCACAGATTCATAAACCATCCTGAGCATCATCTGGCAGATATTGAAGGACCTAAGTTGTCTCAGAAAACAGAGATGGCTCTGGCTGTTCTTGTAGATGAGTTCTGTGTGTTTTATGAAGTCTAGTTCATTCTTCTTCTTCTTTCGGCTGCTCCCATTCGGGTACGACACAGAGGATCATCTGTCTCCATCTCACCCTATCCCTACTCTCACCTCCACCCTCCTACCTTTCCTTCTCTCTCTCTGTCTCCTAACACGCTTTCCCCCTCTCCTCCTCCTTGGTCTGCAGCCAACACTAGCATAGTTTCCACAGGCACCCTGTTGGCTAACGCCACCGGAGGCGGTCATTGTTAACCCGGGCCACGACCGATCCGGTATAGAAGTCATGCTATGAATCCGCATATTTGATTTGGCAAAGTTTTTACGCCGGATGCCCTTCCCGACGCAACCCTCACCATTTTCCTAGGCTTGGGACTGGCACTAGGAGTACACTGGCTTGTGGGCCCCTGTGGCTGGGTTAATGAAGTCCAGTTCATTGTCAGTCTGAACCAATCACACCAGGCTATTTCAAAAAGAGAAGCATGTGGTCTGTTCGAGGTCTTTGACTTTGAAATTTGACCATATCTTCATTCCTGTTTCTGACTTCCCGCCCTCCTCATCTGCTCTGTGCAACTTGATGTGGCTTTTGGAAAAAAACAGACCCGGCGCTATTTTAGGCATCACTGAACAAAGACCAGCTTCTGAGATGCTTCTGGGACACTTCCGATGCATCTGGTGGAATCACAAGAATTGGCTTGAGTGGGTGCGTCGGCGCCAGCCTCAGAGCCACGTCTGGTGTATTCCCAGGATTAAAAATCCGGCAAGAATGAAACACTATTTTTCAAAAGACATTCCCTCATATGTTGTATTATATGATTGAGGTTGAGGGGGCAGGATGATCACTTCCACTCAAGAATATGCTTGCAATTCCATTACATATAGGGCAACAATTTAGAGAAGTGATCAGTTTTCAAAATACAAGACCCCATGCAGACTAAAGATTCTGCTTCTGAAACCCTCTTTATCTGATGGAACAAAACTGTGTCAGAGACGCGGCATCAGAGACATGCACCCGGTGTAACATGTTAGTTCTTCGTGTTAAGTTGGGTTGAGGTCTGGTGGCTGCAAAAGGCAAAGCGTATGATTCATATTGTTTTCATACCTATCAATGCATTCAGTGTCCTTACAGAGGCAGGTGTATTCCTTCTAAAAGAGATCACTAATGTCACAATAGAAATATCTTATCAGTGACCTTTCACCTTAAAGAATACCGGTAAACCAAAACCATGGCCTTAAAATGATACTCACAGCAGCCAAACAGAGCCTCCCTGTAGGGGCCAAAGGTTCAGGCTTTCCTTTGATTTGTCACCCCTTTGTACAGCTTATCTGTCTACATCTACAGTTTGTGAAGGAAAACAACAGTCTGCCAGTTATCAGATTTGAGAAAGGTCAACTTGTGCAATTTCTCCACTTTCTGTCATTCCTCTCCTTGGTTATTATTACATAAACAAGTGTCATAATCCTGCTAATGTTAAAAGACAATACAACTTCCTCCACACTGGAAACTGCAGCCTTTTTCTTCTTTTTGTAAACAAATGAATGACCAGCGGACAGCAGCTACATCAAGCCTCGCTTTGATCTATTAGACTTCATAGCTGTTGTTGTGTCCTCTACAGCGTGCTTTTAATGTTGTCAACACGTCCCTTCCTCTGCCACTAGCTTTCACATGGCTGCACGCCCTAAGGACGGACGGTCTTTATAGATTTCCCACTGGGGGTTTATCTTCTTGATCACAGGGCCAGGATGGAGAAGACAGGCAGTTGATTTATTTTCCCCCTTCTGTGGGAGGCAGCAGGACAAGGACATTGTGACCCATTGGAAACTCAGATAAGCCTATGAGTTTGTGTGTGCATTTGAATGATGCTCATTTCAGTGTGAGACAGTTTGAGGTAATGAGTGATAGTGGTGTCTGCTGGTGTTGAGGAGATGGATGCGTGGACTCAGGTCTTCCTCATATTTTAACTCTCTGAGAAGCCTGTTTTGACACCTGGCTGTCACTGGCTGAGACTGAATGATGCTCAGATCCCCCTTAATTTATTGCAAAGGCAACTGGGTGAAGGCTGCAATACACAGACCAAATTTAAACTCTGAAAAACAGCTCTAAGCTCTATTTTCCAATTATCATTGGATGTCATTTAAGAAAGCTGCTTTCCTAGGTTTGCCGAGAACACTTCTTTCGCTTTTTGAGATTTTTCTGTGCCATTGTGTGTTTATTTGATTTGTGGCATAACTGCAAGCCACTTATCTTTCTGTCCATCATTCTTTTTTTTTAGCATTTGCCTACTAACCCAGCCAGAGGGGCCCACAAGCCTAGTGCCAGTCCCAAGCCCGGGTAAATGGGGAGGGCTGCATCAGGAAGGGCATCTGGCATAAAATCTTTGCCAAATCAAATATGCAGATTCATCCATGACATCCACACCGGATCGGTTGTGGCCCGGGTTAACAACGACCACCTCCAGTGGCGTTAGCCAACAGATCCCATGCAAATCCTTTATGTCATTGCGATAGTTCAGATTTTGAATGTTGGCACAGTGATGGACCTCCATGAGATCTGGAATTAATTAGATTTTCAGCCATTTTGACAACACATACTTGCCACTAGGTAGCGTTATCTAGAAACATTTATACATTTTTAGCCATACCTGTGTGCCTCTTCAGCTGATCTGCAACCAAATTTAAATCAAGTCAATCATGGGATCGCACATATATTTATGGCCACACAATGTCGTGTCTGCCACCATTGCCGTCTGCTGGCTCTGTTGCTGAAATCAGTAAAAAAAGAAAAAATGCAGATTTTTAGCCATATCTCTGTGACTATTCATCTGACGTGCACAAAACAAAACCGAATTGACTGTGGGATCATACACTTTCAAGGTGACACCATGTCACAAGCGTCACTGCTGCAAATCCTTTGTGTGAGTGTGATAGTCCAAAAACTATTTGAAGCAGTGCTCCATGAGGACAGGAACTGATTAGATTTTCAGTCATTTTGAAAATCATATTGGCCAGCAGGTGGCATTTTTTCTAATTTTCTTTCTTTTTTTTTTTTACACTTTTAGCGTTATCTCCATGACTATTTGCCCAATCTGCACAAAACAAAAACCAAGTTGATCATGGGATCATATACTTTCGAAGTGACACCATGTTGTATCTGCCGCCATTTCCATCTGCTGTTACCGTGGTTGAAAAATGTAAAAAAAAAAAAAAAATCCAGGAATACTGTGAAATTAACTTTGCTGCTGTCATGCTCCATAGGTTTTGTTGTGGGGTTTTGTTGTCTTTTATGGTATGGAGAACACAGGAATATAAATGTCTTCAGAGGTGGAAAAGAGCCAGTTGAGGTGGTTTGGGCATCTGACCAGGATAACTCTTACATGAGGTGTTTATGGCATGCCATATCGAGGAGGCCCTGGGGTGTACCCAGGACATGCTAAAGAGATTATACCTCTCTGCTGGGTTAGAAACCTGGAAGGGCTGGTGGTGATGGTCAGGAGAGAAAGGCCTGGGCATCTTTGTTTAGCCTGCTGCCCAAGTGTCCCCAACCTGGACAAGTGGCAGGAAATGGATGGATGGATGGATGGATGGATCACAATTTACAATCAACACAATCCTGCAATACAGCAGCAAAAACATCAAACTAACAACGTAAGGTCGTGTCTAGCCTCACAAGTTCCCACTCTCTTCTCCTTCTTCCTCCGCAGTAGTGACACACTAACAGAGTGGAACACCAATATGCCAGTAACAGGTGTTATCTATTAGCGAGACAAGGATGACAAGCTGTTTAGTTGCACACGGCAGCAGAATTTCATCATAAAGAGTGGCATATATCAATGAGACTTGCATACCACCAGCCAGCTTGTTTTTTTTTATCTCAGTGCCACAGGATATTACCATATCTCTGCATTTCTCACCGACACTTAAAATTTCTAGTAGAGCTGATGCACTTCACATGGCTTTTGTGTACTTTTTCTGACCAGAGTTCAGTTCATGCGCACCATATTCTCACCATGCTTTCTCTGTCTTTGCTGTGTATCTCCCTTGTTTTGGTCACCTCTGCCATTCTAAGCCTGGCCCTATTTCCTCTCCTAAGAGCCAAAACAAAACTCAAATCTATTTTTATCTACTTTTGCACAGACAGCTTTCTCAGCAAGACATTTCATTTCCAAAATCCCATCCTCCTCACAATCAATACTCATATCACATACAGAATGAGGAAGATGTTTAACGACTGCAGCCTTTCAGCAATACAGACATTACATCCAGAATATTTCTCTCTCCTGGACAGTTTATGGGAGATTTAAGTGCCGCATTGGGTTGACTGAAAGGAAACATGACAGCTGTAATAAATGTCTACTTTATGAGTTTCTGACATTTACCTGCTGAAACTGCCTCTTACATACAAAGCCCAAACTGCTCAAACCCAATCGAGAATCAGTTTCCCGCTGGTTTCCCTCTGAGGTAGGCTCCTAATTGCACTGATCATCCATCAACAATTATAACGGCTGTATTGAGCTGCAAATGAAGAGGTGCACCATGCTGTGTGGAAAACAGGACTAACAATGTTAACACTGGAAAATAAGTTGGTGGAGGGGGGACTGAATCAAAGAAAGCTTAGTGAAAACTGGGGGCAGAAGTAGAATACAAATGAGGTTTAAGCTTGAAAGGACATCAAAAGGCTCCAGAGCTCACGTAGCACCGCAGAGAGGGTTGTTATTTGATAAACTTTGCAAGGGGAGGTAAGAGGTATGAGCAGAGTGTGTGCGCGTGCATGCGCATGTGTGTGTGTGTGTGTGTATGTCCCAGTGGAATCATTTATGAATACACTGGGGAAATAGCAGAGGAGCGGTACGTTTTTGGTATGAGTCAAGTGTTTTCTTGTGCATGTTTGCAGGTTAACAGTTGCTTCTGCTCCAGGTGCATTTTTTTACAGTCACCATTTTCCGAAGGTCACGGATCAGAGAGCACAGGCTCTGAGTTTGTGTGTGGCGAGGCGGAGAAAGAAAGAGGGAGAAAGGAAGGCGGAGGAAACGTGTGTTGTTTTAGTGATGTTCGCAGTCACCTCAGCTGACCATTAATGCTCTTCCTCACCTCGAGCTTGCCGGTTACCATGGAAACGCCTCTCTGTGCAGCTGCTGCTGCTGCTGGCAGCATCCTATCACTCTCAGCATCCTTTCCAAGAGATGGCCAAGATGAGCTGTTTAGGATCAGCAGGGGCCTTCGGGAGCTGCAGGCAGAGGGGAAAGTGCTGTCTTTTCCATAACTAACCTCCCATCATTTATGTGCACACTTTAACAAGCTAAAACCATAGTTTTTGTATTAACAAGATCACATTCTATTTGTTTTTAGAGGGAGGCCATTGTTATCACTGAAATTTGAAGTTACCAAACAGTTGTTTGACAAAGCGGAGTGTTCAGCCAGACATCTCCCAGACATCTCCCTCAGGAGTTAGTAGACAACAAAAATAAGGAGAGAAAATGTGCATTTACCTTCGCTAAGTAACAAGAAGTTCTCCAGATATGTGCTGGATGTGCAAAAAACAAGTAACAAACTCGTGCCAAAAACTGGAGTTCTTCAAGTGGTCACTTGAGGCTGGCTCCTAAAGATTCAGACCTCATTGTTGAAACTTTTCAGAAGACGTAAACAGGTTTTAAACCAGGTGAAAAAAACAGTCATCCCATTTTGTGACCAGATGTTCCCTCTTCATGTGGGACTGCACAACTGTCTTATCCCTTGTCCCTCTGTCCCACTGCTTAATGGTTACCAGACAGAACAGCAGCTAAACTAACTGTGAAATAAAAGATAATATAATACAAATATAAAATAAAGATTATAACATGAGAACAAACTCAAGCCAATTCCTTTTTCCACCTGCCTAGTATCGCATTGGTCCCATTTTGGTGCCAAACCAGTCAAGTCATAGACTCCACTAGACCCCTGAAGGCTTGCTGTGGTATCTGGCACCAAGATGTTAGTAACATATCCTTTAAGTCCTGTAAGTTGTGAGGTGGGGCCTCCATGGATCGGTCTTGTTTGTCCAGCGCATCCCACAGATGCCTGATTGGATTGAGATCTTGGGAATTTGGAGGCCAAGTTAACACTTCAAACTCGTTTTTGTTCTCCTCAAACCACTCCTGAACGATTATTGCTTTGTAGCAGGGCACATTATCCTGCTGAAAGAGGCCACAGCGTTATTTATGTGTTTTATTTTTAAGTACAGTGCTAGCTTTTCCATTTAAAAGTCTTTGGCTCTGGTCCTTTAATTGTGCTAGGCTCCACCAGCTACTGGACCACTTCTATCTCTGTTTTACAGTGACATAAATGCTGCAAATACATGATCTGAAACATTAAGACCAATAAAAGACTTTACCTCTACACTACCTCATTCAAAATTTGTTTGTAAGAAGGCTCGCCTGACTTCATGATTGTACTAACAAACTGGTCAAGAAGTCTGTGCTCGTTTTGGTGAATAAAATTCTAGTGTTCCATTTGTTTGTTATTAAGCACTTATTAGCAGCGTATTTGGCTCCCCATCCAGCCATTTTTTTTACTTGTCTGGATCTGGGTTGTGGGAGCAGCAGTCTAAGCAGAGCCGCCTCCTCCGGCTGTTCTAGGGGGACACGGAGGCATTCCCAATCTGGCCAAGAGATAAAATCTCTCCAGTGGGTCTTGGGTCACCTCCTAGTTGGATATGTCCAATTAAACTTTACTTAGGAGGTGTCCAGAATTCATCCTACTCCAAAGCCCAAACCACCTTAACTGGCTCCTTTCAATATCTACTCTTGAGTCCCAACTGAATGATTGAGTTTCTCACCCTATCGCTAAGGGAGAGCTCGGACACCTTTCAGAAGAAGATCATTTCCACCATTTTTATCTACGATCTCATTCTTTCAGTCACTGCTCAGAGCTTGTGACCATAGGTGAAGAAAGGAACGTAGATCAACTGGTAAATCTTCCACTTCATATTCACACTCAGCTCTCTCTTCACCACAACAAACCAGGACTATTCCATCTGTCAGACTGCAATTCTTTTTTCCTATGACTGTGTGAGACAATAATGCACTTTAAGGATGTCTTTCAGGATAACTTAGTAGGCCTGCTTCACCCTGTGGTCTCAATGTTCCTGCTTTTCGCTTCAAAACAAACAAAACAAGATGGCACAAACTGGAGGCTTTAAATTAAGAATTCACAAGCCAGTGTCTAACTTTTATGTAAAGTCTGCAACTGTTTGTAGATCTATCAACCTTAATGCAAAGGTCATAAGTCAGTAAGGATTTTTTTTTTTTTTGCTTCTTCAAGTGACCTAAAAACTGATTTAAGTATCATTATTTTATATTTTTATCTCAGAATGTCTGAAGCTAGCAAAATAGAGTGGTCCCAGTGCATAAGGTACATTGAGTGATTTCAGACACAATCCATTTTTTCATACCATCATAAAGAAATATTCTAGATGCCTATAATATTATGCAAATTTCCCACATCTTTGTGCATCTTTGGAAATTTGGGATGTGCATTATAATTCAAAATAAATTTCTGTGGTGTTGAATAAACAGCCTGAGATTGAGCAGCCAGAGCAGCTATTAAATCGACCTTTTGAGGAGGTTGGTTTTGTGTGCTGAGTTTCCAAAGGAAATTTCAATCTCATTTTCAGAACCACTATGGGGGAGAGCTAATTTAACAGACCCTTTTTTGGAATGTTTTGGTCGATGTTAACTTGTACTATATTTTAAGAGCTCCAACATGACAAAGCCATGTTTCTCTGTTTGTGCCAGGTGGATTTTTTCCCCTCAGTCAGGCAGATTCTGGGCCTTTTTTCCCTTCATCACATCATCAGTCATTAGTGCCACAGAAAGAGAGAGATGGGAGGGGGTGAAAGAAAGAAAAAGGAGGAGAATATGTACTCCCTGCCATCACCACAGATCAGAGACACATTAGAAGTTACTGAAATGGAGAGGAGCAATCCCCTCGGTCTGACTTCAAAGGCGGGTGGTTTTGGAGAGAAAATAAGGACAACCGTTAAAGATTCAGTAGAACTGCCAAAGATGTCTGCCACTTCAAGAATACTGTCACAACATCTGAAGAAGCAAAGAGAAGGGAAATGAAGCAGCAATTGATCCAACATATAACATACCTGGGCTTATTAGGAATGAAACATTCATTGGAGTGAAAGTTGTCCAGCGTGTGAATGTAAAATCTGACCATCTGGGTTTTTTCCTTGTTCTCCAGCTGAGAAAATAAAATGTGTTCTTGTTGTTTTTATTTCTCCCTCTCACCTCACATGCCTGGACATATTGAGCTTCACAAACAATATCGCTGTAAGGGTATTTTAACTTTACTGACAGCAAACAAGGCTTAACACATGCTTCTCTTCTGTCTGGGATACAGAGGTGGATCTTGTTCTGCAGATTTACACCTCAGGTTCACCAGTGGGAGCTGTTAATTAATAGGAACACCTGCCTCTAAATCACACTTCCTTACACACACACACACACACACACACACACACACACACACACACACACAGACTCCTGATAAGGAAGCAGGGTCTTGCTTTACTTGTAGGGAAAAATCTGCTTTGGATTATAGTCATTCGTGGGGCTATGCTGCTCATATTGCTCCAGAGGGTTGGGACATATGGTGGGGCTTCAGTCATCAGAAGAGAGGCAGAGGGAGAAAACAAGAAGAGTGTTTTGTGTCACATTCACACCATAGTACTGAGGTGTTGATGCAGTCCTGACACTCATCCATACAAATCCACATATCAGTTGGAGCAGCGACAGCAGGAAGCCTGTCTCCATGGCGATGCAGCATCTCCCTTATCCGAGCGCCGACTGGAGCCTCGACGCAAGGAGCGACCTCTCACTCCCAAACATGCTCAGTGCTCCAAAAGAAATCAGAGGACGCTTTGATTATAGCTCATTTTTAAAACTCAGAAGAAGACTGTTCCAACTAGGACTGACTTCAAACAGAAGGCACAACAAAATGTGAGGCGGCATCAGTGTTTGGATGCAACTTCAGAAACCGTCTCTTGTGTGCTGTAAGGCAACGGGGGGGCTCCAGCATTAGAGCAAGTATCTGAAGGAGGAAAACAATATCTCTGCTCGAGAGGATTATTGTAATAACTTTTATGTAGATTATGACTAAAAGAAGAAGTGACTTTGTTTCTGCAGTTTTGCCCTAATGGCAAGGGTATCTTGAAATAATCCTCACACACTTGTGAAAATCAGGCTTTGTTCTAATCGCCTTTAGAGGCTTTGAGCCATTTATAAAACATTAGTCCACATTATTTACTAGTTTATTTGAAGGAGTAGCATGACCACTGTGGGAGAGCACGGCAGGTCTAGCAGCCTTTTGAGTCAGTGAAATTGGAGAGATTTTTTAGCCAAAGGACAAATGAGCTCATTCCATGGCGTGGCATCCATTGTCTGTCTGTCTGTCTGTCTGTCTGTCTGTTTATATGTGTTATATGTATGTCTGACCATCCACAATTCAGAAAAATCAGCACTCCTCCTAGGGTATTGGTCAGATTCTCATGGAGCTTGCACACCATGATCACCTGACAGGTCAGCACCAATATTTTGCTCAAGTTCAAGGTCATATTTGTAGTGTTATGAGCACTTTTCCATTTTCTCAAGAATTACTACTACTCCTAAGGAAATTGATCTGGATTGTAACATTCATAAAATGAATGTTTGCATGTGCCCCTCTGCCATTTCTGCATAAACACCGTCATTAGGTTTATTTGCAATATAATAATGTCTTAAGATAGGTTAGGGGCAGTCAAAAACTAGGGCCATTGTCCTCTGTATGACTGTGATCCTTGTTGACTTCTCAGTGGATTTTACTTCCTATTAGCAGGCCCACGTGAAATCTGCGCAGTGTATTGAGAAAACTGAGATTGATTTATTGTTCCAAATGAATCAATACATTTTTGCAGGAAACACCAATTATTAGTAGTATTTTTTTTTTACAGTAATTGTTGATAATGTAACAAGCAAAAAACACTCTACAGATTCCACAGATTTTCCCCGTGGATCATTGCAGAAAACTATGAAAACTCTGGGTCTGCTCATGCATTTGTGCAATTTAGCCAGTTATTGACAAGAAACCATATCACTTTCTTTCTGCAATTTACACATTTCAATAATCTGAACTGTGAAAGTGGATGAGCTACTACGTCATTGATTCTGGTTAAATTATGACTTTTTACCATCCCTAGATTTCTTCCCTCTATAGCTTAGCTTGGTATTGGTAGTGGTTCTTCCCAGGTAGTACACACATTTGGGCCTAATCTGGGATATTTTGACACTTATGGGTCAGTTACAGCAGTGCTAAATGTACTGTGGGCCAGAAGTGGCCCTTAAGTCATGGTACACCCGACATCTGGTCCGTATAAGGTGGACCTCTGGCAGCCAGAATTACCTTGAGCCAATGCAATCAATCAAGGTCAAATGTGGCCCATAAACAAACTTCAGATATGGGTCACATTCCAACAATCCAAGCCAATCTCTTTGTCTGAGATAGTTATATATAATCCAGACAATAGTTTCACGCTATAATTTTTTCAAGATTTTTTGTCATTTTTTAGCTTTTTTCACTTGGGACTATTTAAGAGAGACAGGCAATGGGGATAAACATGCAACAAGGGCCTTGGTGAGCTCTCAGTGTCCAGTGTTAAATGTCCAAAAAAGTACAGCATCCAAATGAGAAAAAATGCTTTAGTGAAATAGAAAAGTCTGGTTTAATGCTGGTTTAATTCCGTGACAATATAAAAACAGTGTTTGTTCTTCTATTTTTATTTCCATGTCCTCTACTTGGATATCAAATTGATGGGGAAGTTTTACCTGCATGCGGTTTTAGCTTTGGGGTCTTTCAGAGTATTGTCTCGTACTACATAATTAAGTTAATGTATAATAGCTTTTGACAGCAGTGATTCCCAAAGTGTGGCCACAGCCCCGAGCCTACCTGAGGAACTGCAGGTGGGGCATCAGAAATCATTTCTTAATTAATGCTGCCAAAGAGGTTATGTTTTTATGTTTTGTGTGTGAGCAGGATTACACAAAAAGTTACAGATGAATTTGCATGAAATTTTTACTGGCATGTGGGGCTAGGCCCAAGGTAAAAGTGATTACATTTTGAAGTTGATCTGGATCCAGGAATTTTGTGAAGGATTCTTTAATATTGGGAAATAGGGCTGTTGAGCGTTGGCAGAGGTATGCAGTTTCAGAGTAGTCTTGTTCTTATAAGACTAGCTAGTAATATATAATTTTAAAAGACCTGTTTTTAATTCTGAACTTGCCTTGTATCTTATCATCAGTTGGAAATAAATTAATTTGGAAAGCAAAACTATAAATAGAGCATCTAGCTCAACAGGTAAATCAAAAGATCAAAATTAATGAATGAAAATACAAAGGAAGTACTTGATTTTTCCCTTGTGTGATGATCAGAGTTGGTTGTGGTTAAAGGTTTGGGTGGACCACAGAAGACTTTCACATTTCAAATGTGGGCCACGGTAGTCAGAAGTTTGGGAATGAGTGTCATAATTTGCCATGGTGTGAGGAGAGAGGACCCAGCATGCAGACGCCAGGAGAGTAAACTCAAGAAAGGCTTTATTTTTCCAGCAGTCCACAAGCACAAGACAAACCATAATGAGCAGGAACAAACACACACTGGCAGGGAAGCAACACTGGATGACACAACAAGGAGAAAGAGAAAGGCAGAGGTATAAATACACAAAGCCTAATGAGACAAGTGGCAACAGGTGGGAGGGGAGCACAGGTGACAACAATCAAGGGCAGGAAGTAAAACTGAATACAATGCACAAGCCCAGACAGCTCACAAAGTAAAACAGGAAGAAGAAAACAGAGAACTACACAGGAATAAACTTGATGAAAGACAGGAACACAGAAGGGGACATCTGGGTAACAAAATAACAAACACAGGGAGGCTCCTAGGAGTAAAAATCAAAACAGAAATGCAATAACAGAAACAGCAAGGCAAAACTCCAATATTAGATAAACAAACCAAGGAAACACTATAGATCATAAATACTAATTACGAAAAATCCTGAAAAAAAACTCAAATATCCAAAATGAAACTACATAACACAAGACCATGACAATGAGTGTTACAGACTTCATAAAACAAGTCAGTTTGAAGTTTTTCAGACAACAAATGTCCTTCATTTTAGCTTAATTTGTCCACTTTTGTTTACTTTTTCTTAAACTGAAGACTCATTGATTCAGGGTTTAAAAAATCAGTCACACTGAGTGAGAACAGAAAGCTTAGCAGGTGTAACAGCATTAACTTACTAAATGCTCAGTTAGGCTCTATAAAGTTTAAACAAACTGTGTGCATAACCTTAAAAGAATGATACAGCACCCATAATAACTTGAATTTCTGTTTGGCTTGCACTCAGTAAAAGACCTGAGTTGTTTGTATCTCCCTCCACTCAGAGATGATTAGATTGTAAATTTGATCTTCATGCCTCTCAAGGAACCAAACTGGCTTTGTGTTGACAGAGTAAAATTTTATTTTGCTTTTCCATAAATTGAATGAGGACTGTCTCATGGCTGAGGTGATCCTGCAGCAGGTAAAATAAAAGAGTGGATTAGTCAGTCTGTTTGTTTTTTCTTACTTTAGTGAAGTCTGTCTTTGAAGTGAGGTTTCTGCCATTCTCTGCTGGAGCAGCGCTGCCTGTCTGGTGCTGCATTTTTAAACAGCTACTTTAATTCCCTTCGTATCTAAAATGAGGTGCTTTGGGATTCCAATCTTGTAACCCTTGTTTCTGTTGTATCCCTTCAGTCTTTACTTCCTGAAACCTGAAAATGGCACAAGTATCTGGCATTCAGATTCTGGCCTGATATCTAATGATCTCATCCTCTTTCATCCTGAACTGTCTGTCTTAACTTTTCTCTCTTCTGCAAACACCATGCAGATACCAATGTTATTTTAAGCCTGAGCTGTGAACATCAACCACTGCTCTCTTGCTATCACTCTTCCTTACGTGTGTCTCTTTATTTTAGCTTTTTCAACTTCACCTCTCCTCCACCCCCACCCCACCCTCGTTATCAGTCAGTGACAACAGCGGCATCATGTTGCTTGTTGTAGGCGGTGGAGAGCCAACAAAGGGGAATATGCAAATAGTCTTCTGTTTCAGCCTGGCATGTATGCAGAGATACTCACAGTGACCTTAGTCAGAATTTGAATCAGAGAAATCTTCAGGCTGTGTAGTGCAGAATAGAGGAGCTGAAAACAGCTGTCAATGCTTGTCCTTGTTGAGATTTCAGCACCACAGAGAGGGGACAGCTCCCAGTGAGGTTTGCATTGGTGAAAGTTCTCATAAGATTAAATTCAGCTGTATTTGGTAATTTGATGTTTCTGCGTTAATTGTGTTTCCAGTAGCTCATCCTAAGTGATTTTAAGCTGTTTTTATCTTCAGTGCCATGTGCCTTTACAAAGACAACAAGCCTGGTTGGTAGAAATAACAATCAATCAATCAATCAATCAATCAATCAGTCAACCTTTATTTATATAGCCCTTTACAACACTCAAGGTGACCAAAGTACTTTCCAATAAAATCAAACAGTGAAAAAGAATAAGAAAATTGAA
>VUQH01082130.1:0-21929 GCA_015106775.1 Etroplus canarensis | reverse complement strand
AGCTACAATGGAAGGGTTTAGATCAAAGCATATTCATGTGTTAGGATGGCCCAGTCAAAGTCCAGACCTGAATCCAATTGAGAATCTGTGGCAAGACTTGAAGAGGCTGTTTTAGATGTTTTCTAATAAACGTCTACTCTGTCCTTCCTGTTTTTGAGCCTCTGAAAATGGAGGGACTGTATAAAAAGTTGTAATAATAATAACTTGAATAAAAACTAAAAGTCAGCTCTTCAATTGCATATTAACTGGTATGAACCGATTTGAAATACACTCTGGTGGAATACAGAAGCAAAATTACAAACAAGCAAACGAACAACTCAGAAGTAAACTGATGATCAATCCCATGAAAGTCTTACTCTCACAGAGACAAAATTACAAAAATTGTATCATCCAAATCCTTATACAGATATCTGTAAAATACTTTCACAATTAAAGTGACTACCTCTATCATTTTGTTTTTGTTTTTTTAATTGTATCATCATTCAAATTTTGGAATCGTTTTGCCATTGCTAATGTTATTGCTGTATCTTTCATGTCTTCTGTTTTGCACTATTTTGTTTATTTTGCAATATGTTCATCTGGTTTAGATGAAAAGGGTTCTGTTCTTGCATTGTCTGCAACTACACCATGTTGCACACGTTGCACTTTATTATTTATCTATTTTATTTATTTTTTCTTTCAAAGTTTTATTTTTAAATTTTAAACTGCTTAAAAAAAAAAAAAACCTTCCTGTCATATGTCTGTATGTTTATATGTTGCACCAGGTCCTGGAAAAACGCTGTCTCATTTCACTATGTTCTGCGTCAGCTGTATGTGGTTGAAATGACAAATAAATAGCTCTTGAATCTTGAATCTTGAATCTGTGGTGACCTGTTGCGGAAAAAGGGAGAAGCCCGAAGTACCACGTTCATTATCGCTATTTAAACACTACCTGTGTGCGATGCATCCATACTGTATGGATTCTCCTCGCACTAAGCTTGGAAGTGCTAGCTGTTAGCTTAACATGCCATTATCTCATCCAAATATGATCACTTCTGGCTCAAAAAAAGTAAAGAAAAACAAAGCTGTAGAACTAAAACTGAGGCTTTATATGAAGTTTTTACAAACCAATGACGTTGAGGTGGCTATGTCCATCCTTTATATACAGTCTGTGTAACCAGACGTTTGTCCTGTATAGAGTATGAAAGAACTGCTGGGGTCAACCTTCCTTCAGCTGCCCCCTTGTATTTTCCCTAAAGGGGACACCACAGTGAATTAATCTACATGAATAATTTGGCAGAGGTTTTACACTGGATGTCTTTCCCAGGGTTCTTTCTCCCTACCTTGAATCAAACCAGGGACCTTTTGTTTGTAAGGAGAATGTGTGGCGACATATTATGTCAATATGATATTTTGAGTTGCTCTGTGAGTCCTACCTTTGTTTGTGACAGCTGATCTTCTCACCGAGAGCCAACCTAAGGCTCACAAGATAAATCTTTAAGGATTCCATAATAAATAACAATCTTTGCTGTTAGAGTGAGAGAAGACAGAAAACAAGGGTATGATGAATGATATGGACCAATAGGATGTCACCTTTAATCAGTGATGGTGGCAGTTCTTGTGAGCACTTTAACCTTTTAGGTTTTCCCTCTAATTTTTACTTTTTAAATGAAACAGCCACTCTTGTAATTCATATTAATCAATCTGCAAACATTGTGCAACCTGTGAAAAGGAGGTAACACACATACATTGATGACTGGGAATCCGCTTTTTAGTGGGAAATTATGCAAGCTGAACTTTTAATTATAATTTTTCCCACCATAACCTTATTAAATGATGCAGATAATTATGCCTTGAACTAGCCTAGTCTTAAAGATCATTATTTGACTAAATGCTCCTTCCTGTTCTGTTCAAGATGCAGCCTGTTGTTTTCTGCAAGACATTCGTGGCTTCACAGCCTCTTTTACTGTGGACTGATTGTACTGATGACCTGGGAATCTTTTTGCGTCAGTTAAAAGTCAGCGTAAGCTTTCTGTGCTTCAGAAATGTATTTATAAAAATGAAGCACATTCAAAACGATTTAAGTGCACTCAAAAACACATGACTTTTGTTTTGATATATTCCAAATGGGTGGGCAAAAAGATGTCCCTCTCTGAGTGTTTGACTGCAGTGGTCTAATTGTGTTGGAGGTCTGCGTGGAGTGGTTGGGTGTTAGAGGTGAAGTTGTTGTGTGTGGGAATTTTGCCCCTCCACTGGGTTGAAATACGACCTGCTCGGGATTCAATTCCTCCGCCAGTGCTCGCCATCATCTCAGCCATTCGTTTAACACCTACTCTCTTTCTTACTCTCTGTCATGGGCCTCCCCTGCCTCGTACACACACACACACACTCTCTCACACACATAACCTGAACACACTCTGTTCCTCTTCCTTCTGTCCCTGTTGAACTCGTCAGAAGAAAAGTGTTATTACATTAAGAAAGCTGAGAGCACTTAGATTAACGCTGAAGTCTCACGACTGTGTGCTCCTACTATAACACCAAAGGCCCGCAGCCATTATCAAAATGATATTTCTTAACAACAAGAACTAGATTACACCTTAATGTATCACAGCTGATCTTTTCAGACTACATAAGGGAATGGATTGCTTCGTTTTTATGGCGAATGCCTGTGGTCAGAGCAGTTTGCTGCCAGTGTAGCTACAGCTCACTTCTCTCAGAGACGCCTGGAACACAGCAGGCTGCAGAGAGAATCGTAAAGTATCGTAAGATGAATCACATTTATGAGATTTGGGCCTAAGAAGTTATCGCGTATTAAACAGTGTTGACAACACATAAAAGTGGTTGTCTGAAGTGTTATCTCGAAGCAATATGGGACTTTTTTGAGTCAAACACACTTGGATGAGGATCTTGTTGAAGATAAGGTGAGAGCATTGATGTTAAGAAACAGGAAAACCTCCCATATACATATACAAACCCCCTTTACAGAAAAGTTGGGCTATTTTCCAAAATGCAATAGATACAAAAATCCAAAAAAAAAAAAAAAAAATTAATTCAGCTGAACCTTTATTTAACTGACAAAAATACAAAGAAAAGATTTTCAGTAGTTTTTCTGAACAACCTAATTGTAATTTGTAAATCTACACAATTTTAAAATTTGATGACTGCAAAATTGTTAACAAAAGTTGGGACAGAAGCATGTTTACCATTGTGTTACATCACCTTTCATTTTAAAAACTCTTTTTAATCATTTTGGAACTGAGGATACTAATTGTTGTAGTTTTGAAATTAAAAATTTTGTCCATTCTTGCCATGGTCCATTTCCTGATTCTGCTCTTAGTGATGCGTCATATGTTTTTAATAGGAGTTAGAGCTGGGCTGGCAGCAGGCCAGTAAAGCACACAGACTTTGTGCTATGAAGCCACATTGCTGTAGCCCGTGGCAAAATGTGGTATGGTAGTGTCCTGCTGAAATAAGCTTGGCTGTCCAGGGAAAGAAATGTCACCTTGATGGCAGCATATGTCCCTATAAAATCCTAATATAGGCCTCAGAGTCAATGGTACCTTCACATCCATGCAGCTCAGCCACACCATGTGCACTGATATACCCCCATACCATCAGAGATGCTGGCTTTTGCACCTTTCACTGACAACGGTAGGGATGGTCATTTACATATTTGGCACAGAGAACTCAACACCCATTTTTTTTCCTGAAAATAAGATCAACTGTGGGCTTGTCTGACCACAACACACAGTTCCACAGTCTTCCAGTCCATCTGGGATGAGCTCGGGCCCAGAGAATGCGGCAGTGTTTATGCATAGTTGATGTATGGCTTCCTCCTTGATCAGTGAAAGTGTTGAAAATCTTTTCTTTGTTCTTTTATCTCTCAGATGAGTTAACATCTCAGATTTTTGTTTTTATTGCATTTTGGGAACTATCCCAAGCTTTCCGGAAACAGGACTTGTAAAATAAAAGCTAAAAGTGTCCACAGTAAGCAAGAAAGAAGGCAGTATTAGCCTACTGTCCAGATAATTTTGGATCTGACTGCAGTTACTGAATAGTTAGTCGATAAATCTGTGCTCACAGCTTTTAACCACTTTGGAGACTTTAGGCTTCCACCCACTTTTACATTACTGAAAGTGAATGAACCTTTTTTCCAAAACATTAAGTCAGGTCTAACAGACACTCTCCCAGCACTAAGTGCTTTCCTTGTCTTTATTAGTCTAATTGTGAAGTTGTTAATCTCATAAGTAGTAGGTATAATTAATTAGAGGGATAGAGGATAAAACATCACACATAATTGATCTTTTCTGTTTTAATATGAGGGCACCAGACTGATTACAAAACTGATGAAAAACTGCTGGCATGGAAAAAGTCCATCCACATATGGAAATGAATTGAAACACTCAACAAATTCTAATAGTCTGTAATTTTAAGGACTGCATCTGTGATTGAGCTGATTCTGTAAAATGGCATCCTTTAATAGAAGGGGTAAAAACAAGCAAATAAGCTTTACTCCATCATTAATTCAAGCAAACAAGAGCTCTGCCTCTGTTTGATTTAGTTTCACCGTTTTATCCTCTTTGTACTCTACATTAGTAAATTCATCTGCAGGCTTTTTCAGATCACATATGCTCAGAGCTTTTCTCTGTCTGGCAAAGAAAGAGAGAAAATATTTAACCTCCAAAGTTTTGGAGACAAATCATATTCCAGTTGTGAGAGTTGTTTAAGCAGCTCTCCACTGAATAATCACACTAGACAGAAAGCAAACAGTTCTCTGCTTGCTGTTACATGAAAAAAACGCCTACTTGTTACATGTTAAAATTCTTGTTTAGCCACCGTGATGTCACGCAGTGGTTAAAGAAGTCCCATCTTGAGGCTTAGAGCTGAGAATTTTATCTGTCGTTTGCTTCCTTGGCATTTTGAAAGCTGATCTGACGGAGGGGTAGAGCTGACTGAGAAACTAAGGGATACTGCATGTTGTGGCCGGGGCTGGAGTTTGTCCCTGTTGTCAGGGTACACCCTGGACAGGTTGCCAGTCTATCGCAATCCCAACATATAGAGACAGACACAGGCACAGGGAGAACATGTAGAGTCCTCACAGAAATCTATCCTCCATCGTTGTGAGAGCGGGTAGCATTGGTAGTGCTTGGTGTGGTGTTCTGGTTCTTGGTGAGCTTACTGCAGCGTCACACGAACCAGTCCACCTGCTGCACAGGGGCAGAGGAGGGGTCTGGGGTCGACTTCTCTTGGAAAAAAAAAAATTACGGGAGGTCCAGCTCCAGATTTTTTTGTGGAAAACATTTATGTCCTCTTCAGTGAATCACTGTAAGTATATAACTGATGTGAAATAATATTATACGCAGTGGTAAATGGACTCGTACTTATATAGCACTTTTCTACTCTAACTGAGCGCTCAAAGTGGTTTTTACTACAAGCCTCATTCACTCATTTACACACACATTCACACAGCACTTTATTGTATGCATTTAAGCACATTTAACAATCATGTACACAATTACACTCCGATGAATGCACTGAGAGCAATTTGGGGTTCATTGTCTTGCCCAAGAACACTTCGGCATGCAGACTGGAGAAGCCGCCGTCCGAATAAAAGCCTTTTGTTTCATTATAGATGAAAAGTGATAAATTGTACTTTTGAAGGATGGGCTCCTCCTTACAGTGGTTTGGTCCACTTATCTCCTTTACTTCACTAACTCTAAACCAGTGATTTGTGAGACACTGTTATTTCCTTTGCTTCTACAGGAAAATTAAACATATTTACTGTTGTAACCAAACACCATTAATTCACATGCTTCAAGGTGGCTGTTCTATTATTAAAAGGGCAGCTACATCCCCTAGTCCTCTTTTATGCAGGCAGGAAATCTGTGCATTAAAATCATTGTAACTCACAAAATTTTCAACAAATTTTCAAATGCACTTGTCTGGTTTTTGTTTCTGAATTAATTAATGGGCCTCCAGTTTGCAGCCTCTCCCCGAAGCCCAGTAAGGCCTGTAGCCACCATCCACCCCAACTCGGTGGAGATGGAGTTTCTCTGATTCTCTGGAGAGACAAATGGTTGAACAAAAAAAGAAATGCACAAATATTTGGGCCGGTGTCATTGTGCTTGAGCGGCACATCCAACTGAAGTCCGCATGATGTGGTTGGCTCTGATATAGCCTTGCAGAGTCACCACCGTGACTGTGGCCTCCCTTTGCTTTTGTGTTGTATTTGATACCTTTGCCACACAGCCTTTGGAGATGAAGTAGCCTTGCCAAAAAGTTTAAGTCTTGGCTTTGTTATTTTAACTTAGAAGTGAGTGAATTGTTTGGCTGTAGCATGTAGATTCTTCCTGCCTCCGCCTCCACCACTGACATATAAAAACCTGCGCTGGCTGGTGCGATGCTAGTTTTACTTAACTTTGCACCAAATGAGCTGTCTGAGCCAGAGAGTCAAAGTGTAGCTGGCTTGGAAACAGACCGACATGTGAGGAGGCAGGACAGAAAGAAGGGAAAAGAGAAATATTGCTTTGCTGGCTCTATACAGACTGCTGTGCCATGTTACATCAGGCAGTTTCACAGAATGCGGCAGTGAGGTAGTTAATTTGATTATCAGTCACTGGGTGAGATTAAAAGCAGAATTGATTGATCAGTTGTTGGGAGAGCCAGAGAGAAAGAGTAAAAGGAGAGCAGCTGACAGGCCTGTGATCCCCTCCCCCTTCTTCTACCGTCACCCCCTGCTCGACTGTTTCTTACTGCTTTTCCAACAAGACATTCATTCTTTGTGTTCAAGCATCACCTCTTCCTAGTATCTCATCCTTTTATCCTGTTATCCTTATTTCCTGCTTAGCTAATCTCTCATCTGTTCTTTTTTTTGTATTCCTCTGTGTGTGTGTGAGCCCGTGTGTGAGGGAGGCCATAAATCCATGTGTCTGTTCTTATTGATCATACCTGTTTTAATATGCCTCTCCAACAGAAGGCAGCGTTTTCTTTCTTCCTCGTTGTTAGCAGCAGCAGCTGTGGCATATTTACATCCAGTGTGCAGGATCTTCATCTCTCTGAGCAGGTTTGTTACGTTGTGTCTGAGCTGAATTTAGGGTCAGATGCAGGCAGAGAAAAGGATGCCTGGATTGTATGCAGCAGGCACAGTGTGTATCTGTATCTGGATTCAGGTCAGGCCCTAGAGAAAGCAAAACAGCAAAACACACTATTAGGGTATTCATTACTGAGTATTTTTCCTATTCCTGGTGAGTTTAAATAAACTGAAGCTCCACTATATCAATTCACAGTACCAAAGATATGATGTAATTTTTTTCAGTTTAATTGAAAGCTGTAGTTGTGTGTTTTCTGACTGAAAAATAACCCCTAAAATCACAAAATATCCCTCCAGCCTGGGCAGATGTTAGGAAAAGATAGACCTCCATCAAGGAGGAGGTGAGCTCGTGGTGTTACACCAGATCAGGTGGTCTTGTTGTGTTAGATCCTTGTTTTTAAGTTGAGGATTCACAAATTACTTTGGAAAATTGAAAGTAAAACCATCCACCCTACATCTATCCATCTATTCATCTTTTATTTTCCATCTGGAAAAGGATTAAAAAAAAACTACATCTGAACTCTGTCACTTTATTGGAGAAAAGGATGCATCCCCAGAGTCTAAGGATCAAGAAAAGGAGGAGGCGATGACAAAAAGGAGTTCACAGACATGTGAGAAGCTGTTCTCAAAAAATGTTCCTGCTGATAGAAGAGTCAAAGACAGACACGCGGTCCAAAAAGAAACATCACGGGCAGAAAAGACAACTGATGAATACTGATGCCATACAAACAGACAACTTGAAGAAATATCCTTGTAGTGTAGTGGTTTACACATTCACCTTACAAGCGAAAGGTCCCTGGTTCAATTCCAGATGGGGACACATTCTCCTCTCACTATGGAAGTTTGTGTCAGGAAGGGCATCTGGTGTAAAAGCAATTTACTAATGCGCATTAATCTGCTGTGGTGACCCCTGCAGGAGAATTCAAGGGAGCAGCTGAAGGTATACACATCTTATGAAGTTTTAAGGGAGAAAAGATCAAGAAACTGGAGGCCTATCAGCTAGACCAAGACCCAAGTTTGTCCCCTTTTCAACCAGCAGTGAGGATGAAGACAATGAGAAGTCTGGAGTTCACCCCTCACAGGAATTTTGGAGCACTAAGAAAACCCACCCTTACGAGACCGGGAGAGGGAGTGGAGAGGGACAGGGACAAGGATGAAGCAGAGAACGAGGAGGACACGGAGGGAAAGAAAGAAATCAGGAATCCACAAACACCTACACCACCTACTCTACAAAGGAACAGATACTGAGATGGATTTGTATTGTTTCTACGGGAATTTACACCACAAGGCGTGGAACAAGAAAGCTCCCACAGTTAGGTGCACAAGTTTTGGGATAATGACAATTTTTTTTGTAATTGTGCCTCTGTACACCACTGCAGTGGGTTTTAAATCAATCAGTCAAAATGTGATTGAAGCACAGACTTTCAGCTGTGTTTTAAGGGATTTGACAAAAGAATTGCTTCTGCTGTGTAGTAATTACAGCCATTTTTATACTCCGCCCTCCAAGCAGTTTCATGGCCAGGTGAGGCCTGTTCCATCTTTATTCCCTGAAAAACAAAGCAAGTACAAGATCTGGAGTTGATTCCAAGCATGGACCTTGCTGCACTCTTGACAAGAGGTACAAAGAGATGCTGATGCAAGTTGAGGCGATCATTAAGGAGAAAAATCAATATAAACCTATCAGACAACAACAAAAATTTTAAGACACGCCAAAACAACAGTGTGGAACATTCTTAAAAGAGGGAATGCACTGGCCAGTTCAGCAGCACCAAAATGTTTGGAAGACCACAGAAGACAACTGAAGTGGATGATCGTAGAATTCTTTCCTTGGTTAAGAAAAACCCTTCACAATATCTAGCCAAACGAAGAACACCCTCAAGGAGGTAGTTGCATCACTGTCAAAGTCAAGAACTATAATCAAGAGATGCCTTCAATAATGTAAATACAGGGGATTTACAGCAATGTGCAAACCACTGTTTTGACTCAAGAACAGTTTGATTTAGAATGCACTGTGGTGGTGTATGCGTCATTGTCCCAAAACTTATGGAACTAGCTCTATAAAACCTAAGTGGAAAATCTTTATGTGTTAGTGACATGCATGCATTATTCTCTACTGTCTGCTTGTTTTAATTCTTCCTGTTGCAACCTCATCACTGTTGTGGAAAATTATATTTTACAATTTTCATGAGCTGTGTTCCATTGAAATCAGTCTTGTGCCACTTAATGCTCATTGCAGCTCGTTTTGCAAGCTGACGTGACAAGATTTTCATTTCCTACATTTGGATGTAATTAAAACATTCTTTCAGCAGCTGTGCTCTGTGAAGAAAAAGCATCATTTTAGGCTGTTTGAAGAAAGTTATGGGATTGCAGAATCTCTGCAGAAGTAGTGGGATAAATCTGGAGAAGTGGGAGAATCGAGATCATGTGGGCACAAAGATGACACATCACTGGACGAGCTAATGCAAATTTTCACCTTTTCCTTCACAGTCATGTGCTAATGAGCTTTCAGCTGAAGGAAAGTTTTAAATTTAAAAGAGAAAACACCAGGATATCTGATGATGAAAATAAGATATCATGATTTAGGTTGGAATTCAAAATATGTTTGTTCTACCTACTCAGTTTTCTCACACAGATTCCCTTCTCTTCAGACTTTCTTTCTTGTCTGACAGATTTTATGTGGTGGAACAGCGAGGACAGGAAATTGGGAATGAGAGGTTTTAAAGCACTAAATGTCACAATTCAGAATATATTCTCTCCTGTTGAGGACAACGTGCCGGATTTCCACCTTGGAGCTCAAGAATGCTATCGTGTTAGTGGATATGTACGGGTGACATTTGCACAGATGGTTGCAAGGACATGGGTCAAAGCATATTGTGTCAGACATTCAGTTGCGCAGTGTGTTGTTGAGATTTGGGGCATGTGTGCAGTAGCTCCTCTGTGATCCTGTTGCTACTCATACCTTTGCCTTCTCTTTGTACATCTAAGCTTTAAGCTGGCAGCTGACTTATTACAAGAACACTTGTTGACCAATCTTTAACTGAGAACAGTCATGATAGTATTTATGGTATATTAACTGCAGAAATCCTTTGGCTTAGGCTTTATAATGGTCTTGTGCTCAAAGTCATAGTTATCGTTTTACGGACACTTCTCTGTGGATTTTAAGTGTTATTCGTTTGTGCAGTACAGCCAGCCAGTGACTTAACACAAGAAAACTTAACACTTTCTTTTTGTACTTGGTACTTTACAATAATCTGAATTGTGAGGGATTGTTAGCCACTACATCAATGACGTCCTGGTTTCTTTTAGTCTGGGACGAGGTTTAATCCATGTGTAGGAAACCTGTTGACTAGCATTTTTTTTCACTTCTTTCCTCTTGCTGTTGAAACACTGACTCCTTTAAATACCCACATTGCTGAGTACTTTCCCCCAACCTGGATTCTTGTAAAGGTATTACAGCATTCAAATACCAATGCGGATTAATCCACTGTGGCGACCCCTTAGGGAGAGTACAAAGGAGCAGCCGAAGGTACCATAGGTCTGAAAAATTAACAAGACTTGAAGAGAATCATCACACCAAAAGGTTGAGCCATTGTGTTAGATGATAATTGAATGTTTTATGACCATTTGTATTGAAGTGCCCCCAGTAGCGTAGTGGTTTGCATGTTTGTCTTTGAAGCGAAAGGTCCCTGGTTTGATTCCAGGTGGGAACACAAGCCCCTCTCACCATGGAGGGTTGTGTCAGGAAGGGCATCTGGCATAAAATCTCTGCCAAATTACCAGTGCGGCTTAATCTGCTGTGGCAACCCCTTGGTGGAGAATACAAGGGAGCAGCTGAAAGGTTCCTTCATTGAAACTAATTTCCTTTACAGAACTTTGCTGAGTGTATTTGTGATTTCAAATCTATTTCTATTCCTGGCATCATTGGACATCATTGTTAGTATTCTGCCGCCTTAAGCCCACTGAGGCGTGAGAACGCCAACACTGCCTTATTGTTATTTACTAAATCCGTCTGAGACCTTGTCTTACTCTCACTCTTATTCTTTCCCTCCTCACTCTTGATCTCCTTCTCTTCCTTTTTTAAACTTCATCTGGACCTCCTCTACACTCATGTTACCTTAAGCCGAGCTGAGCTGATCTAAATCCTGCTGGGCCTTGATAGTGAGGTGGAACTTGGAGCTTCCCTCTCTGCCAGAGATTCCCTATGCTTTGCTAATGGCACATCAGCAGCTGTCAGTGGGCCCCGCACTGCGTCAGCCACTTTAATTGGCTTGCATGGCTGTGGTCTGCAAAGCGCTCAGCAGAATTGACACACACTCACATACACGCCCCATAGCCCCCCTGCAGCCTTTTTCTATATCATTAGTGTAATGCTCCCATTTCCCCAAAGCTGCTCAGATGTGGGGAGATTCCAACAAATGGGGAAGGGGAGGAGGGGAGGAATGAGTCACGCACCAGTGACAGTGTTTTTTTTTTTTCTTTAGTTTGCAGAGGAGGAGAGGGGAATGAAAATGTGGTTTTGTCTTTTGACAACAGCCCCTACTGCTATTTTTACAATCCCAATTTCCAGAAAAACTGAGATATTTTGAAAAATGCAGTGAATTCATGTGAACCCTTATTTAAATGACAAAAGCACAAAGAAAAGATTTTCAATAGTTTTACCGACTAACTTAATTGTATTTAAATATACGCAAATTTAGAATTTGATGGCTGCAACACACTCAGTAAAAGACGTGACAGAGTTTCAATAAGATTGGAAAGTGCACAGAGTATTCAAGTAATGCTGGTTTGGAAAACTATATTAGGCAGGCTAATGGGAGCAGGCGAGGGATCATGATTGGATATAAAAATAGCATCTATCTAAGGCTCAGTCTTTGCAAGCGAGGATGAGTCGTGGCTCACCCATTTGTGCCCAAATTCATAAGAGAAGTCTTAGTCAATTCAAAAGGAGCATTTCTTAATACAACACTTAATTTAGGTCTTTCATTGTCTGCTGTGGATAAAACTGTGAAAAGATTCAGAGAATTTGAAGACATCTCAGTGCGTAAAGGGCAAGGTCGAAAACCACTAATGAATGTGTATGATCTTCATGCTGGAGTTAATTCAGAAGCCTTGCACTGCAAGCAGTGTTGCAGGTTCAGGTCTGACCATTTCACAGTAAAATAAAGTCTTCATTCAGGTGCTTTCCTTTTAAATTTCCCACGGTGTAATAAAGACCTTAAGTCACATAGCCTGAGACCCCAAAAGACATAATTTTATATTTCACAATCAATACATTTTCATTCAGATTACTCTAGACGTTAATGCAGTTTTTTCCCAAGTGTTAAACCAACACAAGTGTCAAAACAGGTTTTTTTAAAAGGGGAATTCCACTGTGCTTATGTGAAAAAGTTGTATGGCTCAAGAGGGAGCTGGATCAAATGTCATCATTTTGGGCAGCATTGGATAGGGTCCTCCAAACACTGTGAATTTTGTAGGCGCTGGATATTGATAGAAAAATATAAAGTAAAACATCTAACGTCTTTGCTTTTCTGCATTGTTTTGAACCCTTTTTTCTAGACTATCCACTGTGAGTCCAAAAAAATTCTAGGAGCATAATGCTAAATCAGTGCAGCATTCTGTTAAGGCGTAATCTTCCTTTTAGCTTAAACAAGTCACTTCAATTTCAGGATAGCTTCAGAAAATCAGATGATCACGATAGATTTTTTTTTGTCATTGTGCTGGGTGTTTTTCTGCTGATGAGATGACAAGATGAGGAAACGATGTAGAATTTTTGCTATGTACCACTGGCCATGAACCCCAACCCCACAAGTTATGCACACGTGTTATTGGGCAAGCAAACTTCTTCTTTTGACTGCTTTTTTAAGGGTTCGCCACAGCGGATTATCTGCCTCCATCTCATCCTATTCCTATCATTCCCTTCTGTTACACAACCTCCTGCATGTCCTCCTTCGCTACATCCATGAACCTCCTCTGTGGTCTTCCTCTTTTCCTCTTGCCTGGCACCTCCATCTTTAACTTCCTTTATCCAATATATCCACTATCCCTGCTCCGCACATGTCTAAACCATCCAAGCCTTGCCTCTCTGACTTTGTCTTCAAACTTCTCAACCCAAGCTGTCCCTCTGATGGACCTATTTCTTATCCTGTCCATCCTGGTTACTCCCAGCAAAAATCTCAGCATTTTCAACGCTACTATTCCCAGCTCTGCCTCCTGTCTTTTTGTCAGTTCCACTGTCTTGAAAACCATAGCAGGTGTCACTTTCCACCCATCCCTTTCATGTGTTTCAAAAGAGCATTCAACACCAGGAGTTATTTGGGATGAACAGTATAGTTTGTCCTGTAGCACAAATCAGGTTAAAGAAGACTGTGAGAAGTTTTTCAAATTATTTAGTGAGCACTGTAAAAAGGTTATTCGAATTATACTCTGCTGAATCACATTAGGTTATGCTTTATGATGTAAAAAGTAATTTAAACAGATTATTGTCTGGTTGGGTTCTTGCAGGCTGGCTGCAGCACCATGTCCTCGGCTGAGAGTGGGGATATATCAGGGTACCATGTGAGTGGTGAGTAGACAACAATGAATGCGAGACCAGACTGTTTCCATCATTTTGCTTTGCTTACTTTTTTCTGCCTGAATACCTTCACGTGAATGAATTTTTGACAGCCACACTGTTTTTTAGTGCACTGAAGTCACCTCACCTCTGACCTCACTAGTGGCTAGAGGTTGTGATGTTACTAAACATTTAAAATTACTCTAAAAATTACTCTATAATTGGTTTATCATATTAGAAATAAAGAAAAGTAGAAATAAAGCTAGAAAAGTCCTCCAACAGGCCAACTCAGGACTTCCAATCCCATTATGAAATGCAATGCATGAGATGCTCTGGCATTGAATTCAAAGTGGCATTTCTATTTGTCTGTCACGTTTTTGTCAGATTTGGTTTTCAAATATCTGATTTACATAAAACTTCCTGTGCCCCCTTTGTCTCCAAAAGCCACCACTCCCTGTTAAAAGACAAGTCTGGAAAGAGTGGCTGTGCTCAGCCACTGTAAGCTGTTTAAGGCTCCTACTTGACCTGGTATTCTCCCCAATCTGATCACCAGTGCTCAAACTCCTTCCATGCACACTTTTAAGTGAGCTACTTCTTTTGTTTGTCTCTTTTTAGTGGTGCGTAACCCGCCAGGCTGGGAGGCTGGAATCTACCTGGTGGGCTTTTTCGTGCTGCTGGGCGTGGCTGGGCTCAACATCTGGAAGCTTTGGAAATCTGGAACCTTCCCAGCGCCGTCTCCCTTCCCCAACTTCGATTATCGATATCTGCAGGAAAAATATGGAACCTCCTTCTCAGAAGTCAGACAAAAGGTACTTTTACAAAATAAAGAACTAGAAAAATCCACACCAAAACAGGGACAGGTGCTGAAAACAAGCAGACAACTAACTAACTAAAACCAATAGGTGCAGGGCTACGATTTTGCCTATTTCACAATAGTGAATGAAGTATCTGATTGGAACTTACATGGTGGAACATTTTTCAAATCTGTAAAATCTCTGTCCAAAACATTTTTACCATTAAAAATAGAGATTTCATGTAACAGCTGCAAAAAATACACACAAACAGGTATTGAGACAAACCTCTAGGACAGAATCCTGTACCACTATGAAGCTAGTGAATCATTATGTAGTGGAGGGAAGTGGTAAAAAGGCATGTCTATGTGTAATAAGATAAGGTCAGAATATAAGAAACAATAAAGATGAAAAGAGTATGAAGTTTGTTTTTCAAGACAATTTTGTCATATAGTGGAGCACATGGAGTCATAGGAAAGGCCATTTCTTCATTTAGTAATTTCTTCATGTATTTAAAATAAGTATTAATGTTAAATAACAATTGTTTAAGTTGATAAAACTAAAAATAAATTTCTTCTGTAGCAGCAGATGTCAAAGAAGTTTATGGCCGATTTTTTTGGTTGTTCATTGGTCAGTTTTTAGCTTGACTCTTTAGAGTCTTGGTCGTTTGATGGGACATGACACTCTATTTATACCTCAAGGGTTAATCTATTTGACAGTGATGTGGGTGTGATTTGATAACAATATACATATTTAACAATAGGATGTAAACAAAGTAGTGCATTAAGTAGCTAAAGAACCAAGTATTCCTATCAGGAGTTGGTAAAGACCAAAATCAGAGCTAAAAGACGGAAACAGATTTCATCTTATCAACTTAGAAGGTGATATCAATTGTTTTTATAACTTTTTTACCCTGACCCCAAGTGACAAAAGATCCTAGAGGTATTAAAATGTTGTCTTGTCTTTTTTTGTCCCCTACCCGAAGAGAGCGGCAGCCAACAACCACCGGCGAACCTCCACCACTTCCAGCCGTAAACCCAGCCTGGCCCTTGGTGACATCCCAGATGGCTTCAGGGACCTGGGCCATCTGGAGCTGATGAGCAGGGAGCTGGACCCAACTGGCATAGCTCAACTCAACCGATCCATCTCTACCGACTCACTCAGCTCCATCTCCTCTATTGCCAACAACTTCGGCAATGACTTCACTGTTGGTCAGCTGGAGGTGACCCTGGAGTTTGAACCGTCCAGGCACCCGGGCCACAGGATGGGATTGCTCCACATTACCCTGCACCAGGGCAAAGACCTGCTGGAGAAGGAAGAAGGAGACTTCCCTGGCTGCTTCATCAGAGTGTCGCTTGGCCCGGAAGAGCTTAATGTGGGAGTCACAAAGGTAAAGAAGCATTTGTATTATTGTATTTTGTTTTTATGGGGGACCTTATGCACTCTGTGTGAATCAAAGCATTAGATTTATATATGCAGAGTATCCAGGTGAGTTTTCCGTGTGAAGAGCATTCCAGAAACTGGCAGTAGATTTGGGATTTGAGTTTGAGTCTATCTTCAACCTGAAAAGGTCCAACAAGCTCATCTTTAATAATTCCAGCCCAAACCAGTGCCCCGCCTCCACCTTGCTGGTGTTTGAGTCAGAGTGGAGCTCTATGCTCATTGCTGATCCAGCCACGGGCCCATCCATCTGGTCCATCAAGAGTCATTCTCATCTCATCAGTCCAGAAAACCTTGGAAAAATCTGTCTTCAGATATTTCTTGGCCCAGTCTTGGCATTTCAACTTATGTGTCTTGTTCGGTGGTGGTCAGGGTTCAGCCTTTCTTACCTTGGACATGTTTCTGAGCACTGAACACCTTGTACTTCTGGACACTCCAGGTAGGTTGCAGTTCTGGAATATGACAGCACCGGAGGATAATGGGTTCCTGGTAGCTTCACGTTTGATTCTTCTCAAATCTTTGGCAGTTAATTTGCATCTTTCTCTCAACACATTTCTTGCAACCCTTTTGGGCATTTGCAGCAAAATGTTTGATGGTTCTGTGGTCATGTCCTAATATCTTGGCAATTTCAAGAGTGCTGCATCCCTCTAAACGATGTTTAATATTTTTTGACTTTTCACAGTCTGTTAGATCTCTTTTCTGGCCCATTTTGCCTGAGGAAAAGAAGCTGCCTAATAATTGTGCACACCTGATATAGGGTGTTGATCTCCGAAGGCCACAGCCTCCCTCATTACAGAAATGTACATCACCTCATGTGCTTAAATCCAAAAGGCATTCAAGTTTATACAGCTTGGAGTTGGAAAGTATGCATAAAGATGACGATATGATCAAAATACTCACTTGCCTAATAATTGTGCATGCAGTGTAGTAGCATA
This sequence comes from Etroplus canarensis, assembly GCA_015106775.1. Taxonomy (NCBI): domain Eukaryota; kingdom Metazoa; phylum Chordata; class Actinopteri; order Cichliformes; family Cichlidae; genus Etroplus; species Etroplus canarensis. The sequence goes on along the minus strand of VUQH01082130.1, from coordinate 5,144 downwards.
ATGGAGCCAAGTCTCATTCATGTGCGTGCATGTTATACATACTGTTAGTGGTTTCATACTGTTCCATTAATCTACAGGTGGAGTTAATGCAGAAGAAGAAAACTAAAATGTGTTAAAAAATAATTGCAAAAAATGGTGTCCAAGGTGTTCAAATAATTAATAAACAGTTTGCAAAGGCTTTAAGGCAGGACATGCACTCTATAGATCTCAGAATAAAGTGTTTTATTCATTTAGTTTATGTCTGTAAATCTCAAATGAAAGGAGATCATTTCAGATTTTTTAAACCAGTAATAGAATTAAATAATGACTTTCAGTGAACACTCTGCACTGCGGGAAGAAGAGCAGCATTAGATATGCTAATGGTTGTTTTTGTTCTTCAAGAATCCATAATTTTGTTTCTTAAGAAAGAGATCTGCTCTTAGAGGGGGGTGGCTTCCTTAGTTTTTTAATATTACTCATATCCAACCCCATTTCAAGAAAAGTTAGCATATTTTACAAAACACTATTAAAAATTTGTGAGAAGTTACTTTAAGGAAACCTTTAACTGACAAAAGTTAAATAAAAAATTTTCAATAGTTTTCCTGACCAATTTAATTGTATTTTGTAAATATACACAAATTTAGAATTTGATGGCTGCGACACTCTACAAACATTGGGACACAGGCTTGTGTTTACCATTGTGTTACATAATTTTTCCTTCTTATAACAATTTTTAATCATTTTGGAACTAAAGATAGTGATTGTTGTGCTTTTCAAATTGGAAATCCAGTTCATTCTTGCTTCAATTCAGCTGTGTGGTCCATTGTCTGATTCTCCTCTGCATAACTTGTCATACATTTTCTGTAGGAGCTAGATCTGAACTGGCAGCAGACCAGTCAAGCACACACACTGTGTCTATGAAGCCAGGCTGTTGTAGCCCATTCAGAATGTGGACTGGCATTGTCCTGCAAAAATAAATATGGACATCACAAGAAGAGTTATTGCCTTAAGTAATTTCCCTCCGGAGATTAATAAAGTATTCTGATTCTGATTCTGATTCTGATTGATGGTGACATATGTCTCTTTAAAATCCTAATATGCGCCTCAGAGTCAATGGTACCTTCACATAGTTGTAACTCAGCCATGCTGTGGGCACTGGTGCAGCCCTATACCATCACAGATGCTGGCTTTTGCGTCTGTCACTGATAATAATCTGGATGGTCATTTCGTGGTTGTTTTTTTTTTTGGCACAAAGAACTTCAGTGCCTATTGTTTTTCTGAAAATGATCTGATATGTGGACTTTTCTGACCACAGCACACAGTTCCACAGGCTTTTGTCTGAGTTGAGCTTGGGTCCAGACAACCCAAGATGGTGTTTCTGCATTGAGCTCATGTATAGCTTTCTCTCTTTTTCAAGTTCCATTTCTGGATGCAGCAACAGAATGAAAATGGTTTTCTGAAGCACTCCCAAGCCCAGTTGGGTGTATTTGTCACAGTATAATGATGGTTTCTTAGGCAGTGTCAAATGAGGGTTTGAAGATGACAAGCATTCATCTGTGGGTTTTAACCTTGCCCTTTCTTCATTGAGATGTCTTAAAATTGTCTGAATCTTTTCACAATATTATGCACTGCAGATGCTGAAAGACCTAAATTCTCTGCAATTTTGAACTTAGAAATGCACCTTTTAAACCGCTTAACAGTTGTCTCACAAATATGGGCACAAAGATGTGAGCCACGACCCATCGTTGCTTGCAAAGATTAAGCTTCTGATGGATGCCACTTTTATATCCAATCATGATGCTTGACCTGCTCCTGATTAGCCTGCTTAATGTGGAGTCTTTGAAACCAGTGTTACTTGAATATTTTTCAGTCTTATTGTAACTGTCCCAACTTTTGTTGAGTGTGTTGCAGCCATCAAATTCTAAAACTGAAAATTTGAAAACTGAAAATCTTTTCTTTGTACTGTTAGCAGTTAAATGAAGTTTCATGTGAATTAACATATCAGAGTTTAATTTTCACTGCATTTTGGAAAATATCTTTTTCTGGAAATGCGGTTTATAGCACTAAACAGAACATCTGAGGCTGAAGGGAATTTTATTCGTTATGCAAATGTTTGGCTATAAATCAAAACACTGGAACAATGTAACCTCATGATGCGAAATGAAAGATCACAAAAGTTGCTGTCATTAATTCTAAAGGTGACACAAATGTCTGAAGCAAATTTCATGACAGTACATCAAATGGTTGTGTTACCCCTTAGATTTTAAGATGCACAACCAAAAGTAATGTTGAAAAAGAAAAAACAAATTAAAACTCAAGAAGAGTTTTTTACAAGGTCGCAGGGAACCAGGTAATTCAATTAAATTCAATTCAGTTTTATTTATAAAGCATCAGTTCACAACAAAAGTCACCTCAAGGAGCTTCACACTGTAAGGTAAAGACCCTACTGTATCAGAGAGAAAACCTCAACAATCAGAAGATCCCCTATGAGCAAACACTTGGCGACTGTGGGAAAGATGAACTCCCTTTTAACAGGAAGAGATCTCTGGCAGAACCAGGATCGGGGGAGAAGACAGAAAGAAGGACAAAGAGAGACACAGACTATGGGAGACAACATTTAATAACATGCAGCTGTAGCAAATACATGCATGGGGAGGGAAAAGAGGTGGGTGTAAAAGAAATGCCTGGGGCCTATCAGGGGCCTGAAGGCTCTGCCTCCCATTTTACTTTTTAAAACTTTAGGAACCTCAGGTAGGCCTGCACTCTGAGAGCAAAGAGCTTTCCTGGGAAAATATGGTACAGTTTAAGATGGGATGGGGCCTGAATATTTAAGACTTTACTATTGAGTAAAAGGATTTTCAATTCAATACTGGATTTAACAGGGAGCCAATGAAGCCAAGCCAATATAGGGGAAATATGATCTCTTCTTCTAGTCCATGTCAGGCAAGCAAACAAATCAAAGGGACGAGATCAGAACGGAGTCCAGGTTTTCACACAAAGCATAAACAGGCAGATACAAATAGGCCGAGGCAACAGCAGAAAGTAATGGCACAAAACTCAAAGCAAAAATCCGGCAAGGTGTAACTGGTGGAGCAGTTGGGTTGAGGAACTAATGAGCAGAGTAAGAACAGGAGTGTGGAACATCAGGTCAGAAAGCAGGACAGATGTGAGTGGCAGAGTTACAGCGGAGGAGGCAGATGACCCAGGGAACAATGAATGAAATACGCAAAACCGTGACAAGATATTTCACACTGTACCAAAGTGGTGGAAAAAATGATAATGACAACCCTAGCTACCCGAGCCAGCTGCCACGGTTAAAATGACCATTACAGGTCATGTGACCCTTAAATTCACAGGTATAAAACTGACAGAAACAGCCAGTCCTCACATTTGAGATCAGTGTGTGAAAGCATGGGCAAACAACAGACTATGTTTCACTGTTTCAAACACATGATTATGAAAGATAAGGATTTGGTTGTTAGCTGGCTGTGCTGTGTAAAAATGAGATGAGGGGCTTTTTGACTGCTTTTTGACCACTAAAGGAACTTTGGAATAGAACTAAAGATAAAAGTTGCTTCTGATAATGTGGAGGAGGAACACTGTAGCATCTGAAGCCTTCATGCTCAGGGGGCAGTTTTAGCTCGCTTGAATTGTGTTTAAGATTTTACCCCTGGCTGAATTTTAGACAGAGACAGTGATGCGTCCCTCAGGAGGAGATGCTCGGTCCTGCAGCTTGACAAGCCGGTTCTTTCCCATCTGTCGGAAGAACCCATTTCATTTGCTTGAGTGGCCAGTCCCCTGAGACCTGGAGTCAGGAAGGTTGATTTTCCATCTTTCACTGTCAATGAGGAGTAGATTGGAATTAATTTTCTTTTCACTTAGTTTGCAACATGTAGCTTCTGTTTACCTCCACTTTAGGGTATAATACTGATGAAAATGTATAGTATGACGTCCTTGACAATCTTGACACTGAAATGTGATTAACTAGAACAGTATAAAAAAGGTGAGTTTTGATTAGTAGGAAAAAATTTAATATATAAAAAAATGATCAATTTCGTTTAATTGAGATGATGCAGTTTAACTTAGTTCTATTAAAGAAGATGAAGTCTGTAGTGCTGCACAGAATTTATAGCTATTGCTAATTTCCAGCCCATTTTGTCCTATAATCCTTTTATAATCTCTTACGAATCAAGGCTTAATGATGTCTTTAATGTCCCCAAATGGCAATATTTTTTTACAACCAGCTATAACCATTCATTATGAAAAATAATAGTGAAGGAGGTCATGTAGAGGGCTGATGTGATAGAAGATGATGCAAGAGATAGGGTGAGATGGAGGCAGATGATCCGCTGTGACGACCCCTAACGAGAGCAACCAAAGGAGAAAAAGAAGAAGATGAAAAAATAATATACGCTATATGTACAAAAGTATTTGGACAGACCTTTTAATCACTGAATGTGGGTGTTTCATCTAGTTCTATTGTCACAGGTGTATAAAATCAAACATGCAGCCTTCACAAACACTTGTGAAAGAATGAGTCATTCTGAATCAGAATCAGAATACTTTAATAAAATTTACTAAAGAGCAGCCACAGGGGCCAAACCAGCCACAGGGGCCCACAAGCCAGTGTTTAAATATAGGGACTATGACTGGTAAAGGGAGAGAGCTGGCTGAAATGATGGAGAGAAGGAAGGTAGATATATTGTGTGTGCAAGAAACCAGGTGGAGGGGAGGCAAGGCTAGGAACATCGGAGGTGGATTCAAACTGTTTTACCATGGTGTAGACAGAAAGAGAAATGGAGTAGGGGTCATCTTGAAGGAAGAGTATATGTGAAGAGTGTTCTGGAGGTGAAGAGAGTGTCAGACAGAATTATGGCTCTGAGTCTGGAAATCGAAGGTGTGATGCTGAATGTTGTTAGTGCATATGCCCCACAAGTTGGATGCCAGTTAGAAGAGAAAGAGGAATTCTGGAGTAAGTTGGATGAAGTGGTAGAGAGTATTCCCAGGGGAGAGAGAGTGGTGATTGGAGCAGACTTCAATGGGCATGTAGGTGAAGGGAACAGAGGGGATGAGGAGGTGTTGGGTAGGTATGGTGTTAAGGAGAGGAATGTGGAGGGACAGATGGTAGTGGATTTTGCAAAAAGGATGGAAATGGCTGTAGTGAA
>VUQH01082129.1:0-37719 GCA_015106775.1 Etroplus canarensis | reverse complement strand
TTCTTTATTTTATTAATCTGCAGTTGTTCAGTTTTATACACACACACACACACACACACACACACACACACACACACACACACACACACATATATATATATATATATATATCAAATACAAGCTGATTACATCTCAGCCCACATTGCTCTTATATGATGATTTTCAAAGGGGTGCAGGCACCGATACTTTGTCCAGATCATGTAATTTGGTCATGTTCCATTTTCTCCACCCATGCACGTTCGTGCCTCAGTGCCACATTCCTGAGCTCTGCAGAAAGTCACTGCAGCACTTTGCAATAAACCTCTGCAGTTTGAGATATCAGTGTTGTCAGTGGGGACAGCTTCAAATGAGGGCAAATGTGGCAAACCTCTCAGAATTACAAGTGCTCACTGCTTATAGAGTAGTCTGTGCATTTTCACACAATGTTGTGATCAGCATGCTATCATAAACTTGACCTGAATTTCTGCATTTAGATATCTGAAACCTGAGTATTTTAATCTGTAAAAACTGCAATCAGAAAAAAGTGGAGCATTTTCAAGCTTATCTCTGTGTCTATAAGGACAAAAAGTAAACAGTATATAATGCACTGAATTGTATTTGACTAAATCAAAATGCAAAAATATAAGTCCAAACTAAAAACACTGTCTCAGAATGACTGTTAGCTCATTATCTTCATTCGGCACTTAAGAAGAAATATATATACTTGTCAGATTGCCATTAAATGTAAGGTTTCTAATTATCTCGGTGACCTTTTGATCTTTACTCTGACACCTCCATAAGGCCACAAGCTCACATTTTTCACCAGAAATATCTACACTCTTTTGCTTTTAATGATCTCTGCAGGTTTTTCTGAGCATATATGGCTTATGTGTGTTCCTGTAGAGCTTTAGTACATTCAGGTACATGGTTAGACTTTTAATTTCTAGCATTCTGGTGAATATATACCAATTTGTTTCTTTTTTTCCAGAAATTTAGGGTGCAAAATAGATTTATTTATGGAAAGGAAAATAATGAAACATACAGAATTTAATATAAGGTAATAAAGAATGAGAGATGCTATAGATTGAAACACATCAAAAGTGATAGGGCTCTAGGGATGGCAATATTGGTGTGTTTTTTAATTGACTGGTTAAATATTCCAACATGTATTAGATGGATTGGTATGAATTTGATTTTGATGCAGACATTCATGAACTGTTCATTTTGGTTACTCTCCAACACTTTCTTGCACCATCATTGGTTGAGTATTTAGAATTTACCAGCACTTCTTTTTTCTCACCAAATACATGTAAATGGCATCGCATATGTATATGTATGACTTTAGCTCATTCTCTGCTGTGCCTTCTTTGTGTTGGTTAGCCAGTTTAAGCATGGTAAGAGGAAATTTTCATGTGTACAGTATATTAGTTAGTTTTCTCTTGGCAGAATCACCATACTACAGAGAATGGTGGATTTGACCACTACTGTCACAGTGGCTACTCATTAAACAATGTGGTCCTTGCTACTTGCACTTATAGGAATGCCAAAAGAATTCATATCACGACCTCCTTCTCCTTCTGTGGACGTCCTTTATGGGTTGGAAATAAAAATTTGTGCCGTGCGATGACATCATTCACACAAATCTCTTCCCTGTAATGCAGCTTGTCCTTGTTGTATCAAAGAGGTGCTGTGTTGTAAAAAATAAAATAGATATTGTGCCCTGGATTTAATAGTTCCATAATATCATGAGCCCTATTGTGTTCTTGAATTTCCCAGATATCACAAACAGCCAGACGGGTTCTCTTTGTGAGATGACGTACACAGATACCATTTGACCACTGACAGCATGAGTCATGGTGAGATATGAGATGAGGAGATAATCCTTTGCTGCATCCTTCAGCCCACTGCCTCAGTAACCAGGGTTCTTTGCTCTGTACTTGGACTCCTCTTTCGTTTGAACTAAAACATAAACTCATTAAGCATCCTATGAGGTTGGTTTATTTAGGAGAGTTCAGATAATACCAAAACAAATGTTCACTTATTCAAATAATTTATTTACAATGATTTAATCTAGCCATTTCCATTATAGCCAGTCTGCAAAGTCATCACTGCAATAGTACTTCACAGATTTAGCATTTTAAAGTGCTCTTCTAACATTGTCAGAAAACTGATGCAGCAGAACCAGAGATATAGTCTTTTTTGCACCTTTCCTTCCCGTTAAAACCTGACGCCTACATAACCCAACTGCCAATGGTTCTGTTAGAGATTCAAGTGGGATATGCTGATAGTGGCTAAAGTAGTCTCAAGTAGACACTAGAACTGGGCTACAGATGTCTGGTCACTTCTATCGAACTCCACATCCCCAGATTTTCTTCATGTTTAGACATGTAATCTTCTGGCCCTCATTAAAAACACATCAGTAAAAAACATTTGTCACTGACATTTTTCATGTATGCCATAGCATTCCCGAAGTCCCGCAAATGGAGTTTATTTGTAAAGTCAGCAGAGTTCCCCTTTGGTCACAAAGGTCAGCTGCAGCTACAGAAAAAGGATTTGCTGCTTGTTTATTGTAATGACATCACAGAGGAAGTGTCTCTTGAAATAAAACACTGAACTTAATGCATTTCCCTTCAGCACTGCATTGTAATGGATGTCACATCCTCTTTGTATCCACTTGAATTCACGTTCTCACATTTTTGTTTTTTAGTGTGAACCAAGGTTCTAAATGCAATATTCAAAATGCAGTATAGTGATTTTGTAAGTCTGTATTCAAAGTTAAACAGAATAGTTTAGAAATATGTATTTAGTAATACTAATTTCTGTGTTTTACAATTGCTCCAGGTGTCTTCAAAGAGCATGTAAGCACAGAGAGCAAACCCTGACTTGTGTGTGATACCAATCTTCATCAATAATGCATGAAAACGGGAAACTAAGATAAGATGGGCTGCAGTCAGAACATGACATTTAAGCAGTGTGATGTATTAAATACTGGCAGACAGTTTACTCAGGAGACAGCGAAAGTCTCCTGTTGGCTATTGTACAACTCTCAAGCTTGACATTTTCTCCAATAAGTATGTAAGATGAAAATTAACCATATTCATTTCCAATTTATTATTAAAACGAGGGGGTACATCTCATTATCTTTACATCTTATTGCAGTGCTTGTGGTTAGTCTTTGTTAACAGTTGTAGCAGTATATAAGAAGGAGGCATCATCTGCACCTTCTTTGAGTCTCCACTGGGATATTCACGCATACATTTAAAAAGCAGCCTACATGCCAACCTCAGGCTCCCAAACTAAAGCCGACCCTGCAGCCTGCGGCGTAATACTCAGCCTGTGCCTGTCCAGTCTCTGGAGAGACAAACCAAAAAGCTGACGGTTCTTTCATCGCTGTCTGCCATGCCTATTTCTACATGATGGTTCAATGCTTCTCTCAATCCCACAGGGTTCAGGGCTGGCCTTCTATTTAGACTGGTTGTGTTTGGTTGATCCATCAAAGCTGTCTGCTGGGTCATGGTGTGTACATTATGAGAATTGGATGAAGGTTACTTATGTGCATGTGTAATTATTTCCTATCCATCAGTTTTAAATTACAATCTGTACTTATCTGCACTGTACCTGAATTTTGGTCGAAAAAGAGTGGCTTCTGTGTGTCACCACATCAGGGTTAGTCAGTGTTGCTGGGTCAGATATAAATAGCACTTCTTATACTGATTATAGCTTTCAGATGATTATTGGTGTAGATTCCTAAAAATCATGGATCCTCCACCCAATCACTTCATCTGTCTTCCAGAAGTGTATGTCATTCCAACTGAATTTGACTCTGCTGAGCTAATAACTGCTTATAAAAGTTCCTCAGTGAAACATACCTGTTTTAGAAGCTGTTTTCTACTTGGAAAAAAACAAAACTACTTTACATTGAGCACAGATAAATCCTGCACCCTCTAGTGGTCAGTTCATTTACTGTACGTGTTGGCCTCCAGTAATGTCATTGCTTATTACAAAGAGTGTGACTGCACTGTGATATAGCCATAACTTAATCAAGCTTAGATCAATGTAATAATCTCCTCATGGCTTTCACTAACTAAACTCAACATTAATTGGATTTATTGAATGTGCGCTTTTACTTTAGATCATGAAAGACAAATTATGGCTGTGGCAATAAGAAAGTCAAATTATTCAGGTGCTGCAATTGATAAAGTGCTTGTTACAACAATATTTTAATGAAGTGACCAGGCATGTGCCCCCTTTTAGAAAGCAGGGAAATGTTTTGGTGTTTTCAGAGAAAAGAGCAGAATTAGAGAGTACAAAGTAGTTCCTGACAGTTCGGTGGGATCTTCTTCTGTTTCTATTATCAAATAGCATGCCTCAGTTACAATGTAGAGAAAGAGGATGCAGGAGAAACCTGATATACATATTTAAACCCCTTGAACCACAAAACACAGTGCTGAAATGACACTGATGTAAATTAATCTGACTTTCCAGAAAATACAGACATGGTTAACCACTTATGTTTTATTGTGTGACCCATTTGCTTTGTAATAAGAAGTAGTGAATCCTAAACTGTGGTCAGAAGACAGACTCAGCCTTCCCCCATGAGGTCAGCTGCTGATTTCACACTGTATAAGCCGCCACTGCTTACAGCAAAGGCCTGGCTGCTCAGTCAGTAACCCATGGAACAAGTTGCTGCTCAGACCTGATGATCTGCTGTTGATGCTCAATCAGAGACACCGATTTCATGGTCTGGATCCAGGAGACAATGCTTATTGAAGGATGAAATCTAGTCAGGGATGCATCCACACCTGCACTCTCCCTGGAGATGTTTACCAGGTACAGCAGCTGTGTGTTTCACTGCAAGTGTTAGAAGTTACGATCAGCCTCATTCTGTCAAACGAAGAGGCAGTTGGCTCTATCTAGAGTACCTTTTTCAGTTTTTGAACAGGCTTTGTTGAAAAACTGGTTAACCTCAATCTGTCATTTTTACTGGTTATTTAATTTATCAGGTGTACTGTGCTTTAAGTGTTTCCAAAATGGTCAGCCTGACTTTATCTTCACAAAAAGCTTTGTTTGAAGAGCATAGTGCTGAAAATGATTTTGCAAAATAAAACAAACAAGCAATAATTTGCTTTGTATCTTATCTGTATGAGCACTAGTTACACTTGAATAGATGCAGAGCTTAGTCAGAATTTGATATTACATTTGGTTTATTTACTTCTGTTTACTATGAACAGCTTTATGCTGTTTTTACTCTTTAAGTGAAGAGGAGGAGAAATTACTTCTTGTGGACTAATACGTAATGAGATCTGTGGGAGAAAATAAAAATAGCCAATTAAAAACCCTTAGAATTATCTAAGCATGTATCAGAGTATCAAAAGGATCACTTTTCTGTAGAAGAAAATGCTCTCTGTGAGTTTTGTTCTAATATATAGTGTTTACCGACTATTTTGATCTGTATATGGTTGAAGTGCAGATGCACTGAATGATATTTTGCGCATTTTTGAGCAAAATCTTAATCTATAAAATAGTGAGTAATTATAGTAATCAAATGCAATGGGGTACAAACTATATTTGAGCTTAATAAGTTGAAAAAAGTAACAAGAAATTAAAATATTTAAGTGTCAGAAAGTGGATTTGCTGGAAAGGCTCAGACTAAAAGCTAAAGGTTCAAAATGGAAGAACTTGAAATCCTTTTCATTTCTATGGCAACAAATCCTTGACACAATGGTTTTATTGTAACAAACAACGTCAATGTGTGTGTTTTTTAAAAGGATCAGTGCACTTACTACCATGGCCTTTGCTCACTTTGTCTGTTGTAAATACAGTAACTGGCAGTTTGCAAACACTAAATGCCATCATGGTAACAACACTACAAACATGGTAATCCTGAATAATTGTGTGAGCTTTCATTCTGTCACAATATTCTTTTCTTTCACCCTGCAGATGACTGAGGGCAAACTGTGCCAAGTGCACCTACTGGATGACAGGAAGCTAGAGCTGCTGGTTCAGGTACAAATGCTATACTATAAGCTACTGTAATGAGTATTTTTTAGTAATTACAATGGATCAAAGGATTCTGTGATCTGTGTTACTTATTTATATTGTTAAAGGGGTTACTTAAACTCACTGCAGTTCCCCTCAGCTCATTGGAATGCTTCATCTTTACTGCTGAACATAGCGGTACATTTAGCAGTTGAAGAGCTGGATAATTCTCTCCTCAGTTTATGAAATAGAACTCAAAAGGATTTTTGGCTGCATTTTAGACTTAGATTCATCAGGTGGCCAAGAAGACACATAATTCTGAACAAACAAGTTTGCCTTGAAAATTACTGATATGTAGCCATGTGAAAAAGAAATTTTCACACTCATGTGGATATTAAAGTACACCTCACGATTCAGTAGCTTGTAGAATCACCCTTAGCAGTAATAACTTGAAACAATCATTTTTGCATGACTTTATCAGTCTCTTACCTTATTGTAGAGGAGTTTTGGCCCAGTCTTGCTACAGTTTATTGAGGACATTCATTTATGGAGAGCTCTCTTAAGATCACACAACAGCATTTAAATTGGTTTGAGGTCTGGACTTTGACTGGGTCATTGTAACACACATTGATTCTTTTTTTTCTCAGCCATTCTGCTGTAGATCTGCGTGTGTGCTTGAAATCATTGTCCTGTTGCATGGCCCAATTTTGGCCAAGCTTTTGATGTCAGAAAGATAGCTTCACATTTGGAATACGTTTGTAGACAGAGGAGTTCATGGTCAACTCAGTGACTGCAATGTAATGATTCAGGCTTGTTTTGCAGCCACAGGAGCTGTGAAAGCCGAAATAATCACCTGTCCACCACCATGCTTGACAGTTGGTATAAGGTGTTTGTGCTGATATGCTGTGCTTGGAATTTTTGCCAAACGTGGCACTGTACATTATGGCCAAACATCTGCATTTTGATCTCATCTGTCCAAACTATATTGTTCAGATGCAGCTTTCCAGACCTAAGCTGCCATATTCTCTTTAGAGAAATGAGGCTTTCTCCTGGCAACGCTTCCAGACAAGCCATATTTATTCAGTCTTTTTTCTAATTGCGCTGTCATGAACTTCAACATTTAACATGCTAGCTGAGGCCTGTAAAGATTGAGATTTAGCTCTTGGGTTTTTTGCAGTTTCTCTGAGCATTCCATGGTCTGACCTTTGGCTTATTTTTCTGGGATATCCACTCCTGGGAAGATTGTGGTATTGTGTTAATATGCACCTAAATGTTCCAGATCAGAAACCTGCCCAAACTTATGCTTTTTTTCCGAGGTGGTCACACTGGCTGACAGTCATTTATTCAAGTGCATTTGATTAGCAGCACCTGGCTGCTACTAACCCTCTTAATTCCCGTGGAAGCAGTAAGGGCTTATTTAATTAGTCTTAAAACTGTCTTTTCCACATGTCTGTATCAAAGGTGTGTTTACAACTTGTTTCCGCTGCCCCAACTGGGCAAAATCTAATTTACTGCTTGTTTAAGGAGTAGTAAGACGCTCCCGTTATCAGAATGACCGGTGACAGATATCTGTGCTGTCAACTATTAGAAAGTATGTGTCCTCAGACAAGACACTCCGCTTTTAATAGTATGTGAAAGTGGCTTGAAGTGTAAACCACTGTGAGTAACCATTAAGGCTAAAAAAGTGCAATATGAATGCTTTTTATTTACCATCAAGCATTATGTTCTTACTTCAGTGCTATACTGTTTTCTGAATACCCACCCCACAGAAATTTATGTGGAAGAGAAAGAAAAACAGAAAAATCAATGTAATACATCTTTGACCCACTAGTGATGTTTATTGCCTAAAATATACATTATAGCAGCTGTTTATATTTGTCTTTCCTCTCAGCCGAAGCTACTGTCCTATGAGCTGCTCGACTTGGTGTCCTCCCACTTCAACCTTAAAGAGAAGGAATTCTTTGGACTCGCATTTTTTGATGACAAGTATGTAAATTGCGCTGTTTATTTTTTCAGTGGTATGGAAATTTTCAGACGTGTGCATGCATGTTGGCAGATGTATACAAAGGGCAGCTTTCTGATGTTTCAGTTTGTTTGCTTTTTGCAGTGGTCAGTGTAAGTGGTTGCAGATGGACCGCAGAGTTCTTGAGCATGACTTCTCGAAGAAGCCCGGGGCCATTGCCCTCAGCTTCCTGGTCAGGTAAGAATTCATCTTCTCATGCAGAGCCCAGGGTCTCCAGCAGGGAGCACCACTTTGTTGACATGCAGTTTCATACTTTATCTGTCAACAAAATGACCAAAGGATTTATTGGTTTAAACAACCCAGTTCTGATCATTTTGACAATATAAACTAGAGGTTGGAAAATCTCTGACTGCCATTTTTTGTGTTTTTCTTTTTACGTTTGCACAAAATCATGAAGTGTCTTTTTTTCACCCAAACCCACTTAACCCTTTATTTTCAGCAGCAATAATAAACAAGTTTTGTTCTTAATGTGTGAATGCATTTGCTTTTATGTTTTTTAGGTTTTATGTAGAAAATATTACACAGCTTAAAGATATTATAACAGTGGAGCTATTCTACCTGAATGCCAAATCTGCAGTCTACAATGTAAGTGTTTTCTCTTATTTTTACTGGGTTTCAAAACAATGCAAAATGATCCTCCTGCAGTTGTTTTTTCCTTCTTCAAAGCTTGTGATGATTCATTGTCTCTGGACCCTCAGCTCAGCAGACAGTGGCTACAGGGCACAGTTTTCTTACTCTGCTGGCTGGAATGTAAAGCAGACAGTGTAAGAAAGTAGAAAAATACAAGGGTTCATCTGGAGTATAAGCAGAGGTTATAGTAGGGCAACACAGAGAAAATTCTATGTTTGAATCTGGAAAGCATTTTCTCCATAGGGTGCAGCTTCTGCATCGTGTTTATTTTTTTAAATCCTGTTTTTCCATTATGTCTCTCAGGGGACTATTGAAGTTGAAAGTGATAACGTCTTCAAATTAGCTGCAAATGCCTTGCAGGTTAGTGCTTTTAATAGTCTCATAAGCATACATTAATTGCTACATATAAAAGCATGCAATCTAATAAGATATTTTTTATCACCAGGAGGCTAAAGGAGACTACACAAGGTAAGAGCACATTATTAGCTGGTTAAGAAGTATTTAACAGCAGCAGGAAGAGTTAATAGCAAGCTCTTAGCGAAGACATTCAATAGTTCACTTGTTTCTTCAGTGCAGACCAAAATCAATAGCGGTGCTATGTGAGGCTCACCACATAGTACTGAGAAGCTTGCACCAGGCAACTAATGAATCTCAGAGTGCTGATAGAAGCTAAGTTTACAGAGCAAAGACACCTTTACAATGCACACAGCAACTATTAGTTGTGTTTAACAGTGGTGGCTTTTGATTTTAGGCTTGGTTCATTCAGAGGTAAAACAGCATGTCTTTGTGCATGTGGGCACCTGGCTTTGGCCAGCTGGCCAGCTGATGACGTACCATGATTAGATATCCTTGCTGTCATCAGTATATTCTTTATCATGTTCACTAGTCCCTCTGGGATTTGGAGTGGATTTTATATGTAGAAATTTCAGACTCGTTTTAAAACCTACACATGGTGAATATTTTCTGGACCAATTCCTTTATTTTGTAGATGAATTTTCAAATTTGACTTTTTAGGTACAAAAAAAATTGAAATACATGCAGTACGTTGGAAAATAAAATATCACACAAACTGTACTATTCTAGTGGTGGAAAATATATATGAATCCTGTAATAGAACATAGTGACACTGTGAAAGAAGATTGGAAGATTCACTGCATATGTCATGGCAAGATTCTCAACTCAACTTCTAAAACAGTCATTTTTGTCTTTTCCGTTTTAGTGATGAAAACACTCGAGCTGATTTGAAGAAACTACCCACTTTACCTACCAAAGTACTCAAGGAACACCCATCGCTTGCATACTGGTATGCTTACTGGAAATTATGCAGCAGCACAGTGCATATAAAGCCTGTAACTTTTCTTTTACAAATGCTGTGAAACAAGAGTGAAGTCAAAAATATGAGATGTAATTAAAAGGGGACTCGCTGTGTTTTTTTCACAGCTCCATATTTTCCGTTCCTAAACTCCACTAGAGTAGCTTTGTATGATTCCTATTCATTTTATACTGCACCTTTATGTACATTATCATAGTTCATCCTCTGTCTGCAAAGAGCCATTTTAGCTCCTCTCCCTTTAAAGCCATCCACCCTTTAAGTCAGCTTTGTTGTGATTGGCTTTACCTCGCAAACAAAATATTTGAACATCAGTTGGGTGGGACATCTGTGCTCACAGGCAAAGCTGTTAGCCTGACCATATTAGGGATAATCCTTCTCAATGACATAATACAGCACCAAGAATAGAACAAAAACAATTAGAAACCAATCATTTAGAGCAGGGGCATCCAAACTTTTTCCAGAGAGAGCCAGATTTATTAATGGAAAAACTCCCAAGGGCCAACAGTCCCAACTGACATTTTTTTATCATAAAAGTTACATACATCTTATGTCCCCCACTATTTTGACACAGTCTTTGATTAACTCACCCACCATGAAGCTTTGCAATGTTTATCGATTAACACGGCCACTTTGGTGGCATTTTCAGTTGAGTTACAGGCCCGTGTAAACAGCTGCTGTTGTGGTGCCAAGCCAGCTTTACTTTTGCTTTATTTATTTAGCACGCTCCTGTTAGTTTGTCATATGTATTACCATGTTTTGTCTCTCTCTCTTGGCATATTAGGCAAACATAGTTGTTTTGGTTTTCACTGAAAAAAATATTGCAGATTCCATCTCTTCTGGAAGCACTGCCCTGATCATCAGCTTAAAGCTGCCAAGTGGCAGAAATGATCCAGTAGCTTGTAATATAGATCCCATGGTACTGCCACCCTGACATGAAAAGAGAAACTGCATTTTGAACTTGGATAATTTATTAATTCTGTTAATTCTGTTTGACAGTGCTGGCAGGCCATAAATAATGCTTTTTAAGACAGGAGCTACAGGCCGTTTTAAAATCTGACCTCAGCCCATGATTGGCCCCTGGGCCAGACTTTGGACATGTCTGATTTAGAGCAATCATAAGCCTGAGCTTTTAGGCTCATAGAGATTACTTGTATATAGGCTAAAACTGTATAATATGAGCATCCACGACTGTAACATACAGAAAGGTCCCCTTTATTAAAAAGAAATGCATAGAGTAACATAGTTTTATACTTTGTTAAACTTAATCAGTTAAATGAAAAAAAAGCTGTTTTCATTTTGTTTATCTTTCACCAGCTAACTGTATTGCTTTTTGTCTCATTTATGTAACATTACAGTGAGGATCGAGTTATTGAATATTACAGGCAGATGAAAGGTCTTTCCCGAGGTCAGGCCATTGTGCAGTAAGTAACAAAATTGTATAGCTACAATTTGTTCAATATGAGAAGGAAGACAGTGAATCTTGTTAAGCTTTAAGTTCATTAGTCTTACTCTCACCTCCATTAGCCCTCCCCCATCCCTTTCTCTCTCTGGCACGCCTTTTCTCATCATCTGATAGAAATCAATAGCTTCAGTTGCAGTGAGATCACACTGATTCACTGGACAGAGATCAAATTTCCACATTTCAGATGTTAAAAAGCAGCTGGAAGTTAACAAATTTGCTGTTCCAGGTATTTGACGTTGGTGGAATCCTTGCCAACGTATGGCGTCCATTATTATGAGGTTAAGGTAGGTCTGTTCTGTGATTAATACAAAATGACAGCTGTTGCACCTGGAATTGAGTCAAACATAGCTGTTCTCTTGCTTTACAGGATAAACAAGGGATCCCATGGTGGCTTGGAATCAGCTATAAGGGTATTGGGCAGTATGATCTGCAGGATAAATTAAAACCTCGAAAGGTAAACATTCCCTGCAGCTCAGTCTCTAAAATGGCTGCTGCTGCTTCTCTGCTTCACTAATCTGGCTGTGAACATGATAGCACAAGGCATGTGTAAGGACTGCTGCTGTTGCACACAGAGTGATAATTCACACATCATCTATTTCACTCAAGCAAAGGCTGCAGCAGATGAGGCCAGACTTGAATAAAATTAAGCAAAAATCTCTATTTAGATAAGGCTGTCACTTAACCTTAATATTGCTTGTGAGTTTTGGATGAGGTGCTGGAGAATCATTCTAACGTATGAACTTGCTTTTCTCGTTTCATTGGTATTGTTTTAGCTTGTGGGTTGATAGAAGTAACACCCATATGAGTGATCTGTCAGTTACGTCTTCCACTTTGTGACTTAAGTGTATGCTGGTGCAGCTGGGTGCAGATTCAAGAGAGAATGTAAAGGTTCAGAGCAATTTGCATCAATTCACTAGCACTGGCTTCATGTTGAATTCCGCATTACTCAACATTGTGCAATCAATCTCTGCCTGAGGCATTACAAAATTGTGCAAGCTGTCAGCTGCATGGTGTGTTTTGGAGAGGAGAAGAGGGTGTGAACTGGTGATGTCAAAGGAAAAAAGGGGCTGGATTTGGGCGTTATCCTGCATATTCTGAGAATACCTGAGGAAACGAGTCAGGAGCTGACAGGACACAGCACAGACTATGTGTTTGTAATGACAGCAAAGCCAGGGAGGATTTAATAACTTAACACACAGGACTTGTGAACATCTATTATACTGGTAAGACTGGATGCTACACTTCTTTGTTTGGTCAAAATAGCATTGTATGTTTAAATTTTACAGGTTAAATATAAGAAAAACTGAGTCGACAAGACTACACGTATGCTGAAGTTTGTGTCTCATTCAGATCTTGTCCAGACATACAGTGAGTCAGTAACCCAAGTGGATTGATCATATTAGGCTGTTGTCAGTGAGCACCTGGGTGATGGGGGATGGATATGATGAGTGTTTATATGATGTCCCTTATGGCATTCTTCTCTTTCCAACACCTGCATTACTGCAAACTTGGCATGCCAGGCAGCCCAGACTTTAATGACAGTTCATGTTACAGTCTGGCTTTTTAATGACTGTGAGTGAAACAGACTCCCCCAAACACCTGCTCAACAATTTTTTTGGGTGATAGTTTATTTGATATTAGTCACGTCGGCCATGATGATAGTATCTTAGATGTTTTCAGAAATACATGAAAAATCACTGTAAATCAAGGTATAAATGGACACATTTTAAGTCATTATTCCATGTATTATCCAGCCATTCAAGTTGCATTCAAGCATGTGAAAAACACATAATAATGTGCATTTCTCTCATCAGAAATTGTTTTTTCTATGTCTTTACCGACAGCTATACCAGTGGAAGCAACTAGAAAACTTGTACTTCCGTGAAAAAAAATTTGCTGTAGAAGTTAATGATCCACACAGGTGAGCAGCAGAGGAGCTCCTGATGTAGAGGCGCTTGTTGTCATTCTTAGAATAGCTGTTTTTACAAGCTGATTATTATTTTGTTTTCACTTTTTTTAGCCTCTAACTGATCCAACATATATCTAAAGAGACCATCAGTTTCACTGCAGCTTTTGTTTTAAAGTGATAGAAACCGCAACCTACAGTCAGATTTTCTGTGGTTTCTTTAGGAGAGCAGTAACCAAACGCACCTTTGGTCAGACAGGTCTACTCATCCACACGTGGTATGCCAGCCATTCTTTAATCAAGACCATTTGGGTCATGGCTATTAGTCAGCATCAGTTCTACTTGGACAGAAAGCAAAGCAAAGTAAGTGTCAGTTATGAGTCACTGTCAGTTTTTACTGGTCTTTCTTTTATATTGTTTTCTTCACTCTCGTAGGCTAAACTTGGAACAACAAGAAGTTTGGAGGAACTTGCTATGGACCTCACAGAACATGGAGGGGCAAAAATAAACAGACTGGGTGATGTGGGTCTTAAGAATAACTTCATAACAGCCAGCAATGGGAGTCTGGTGTCCACAGGTTGGTTTCTAATTATTTCAGCATGTGAAGCAAGAGTTCACTAAGTTCTTTTTTATGGTTTTAAAAATAATATCATTATTTCAGATCAAATTTATCCTAAAAAAACCTGACGAAGGTCATCTAGAGTGTAAACACTCAGCTGTTTGAGAATTAAAAAGTAAATGTGACATGTGGATGAGTCATGCTATATCGTGACATGGGTGTGATTTTTAGGTGTGGTAGAATGTGTCGGCAAAATCAGTTAGAATTCTATCTTTCCAGGTTCAGCAGACTCTGAAATGAGTGAAGAACAGAAGAAGGAAAAACTCTCTGAACTGAGAAAAAAAGAACAGGAGATCCAAGATATTTTGGCCAAGAAAACAAAAGAGCTGAAGAAAATCTGCTTGAGAGAGGCGGTGAGAAATCATTTTGTATTACAGTCCTTCTGCAGTGGTGCAATAGTAGTCTATTTTTTCCCCAACCCCACATCCAGTCTGCTGAACTCCCTTTAATAAACCTTGTTGCTCTGCTGCAGGCAGATTGATTGTTTCTGTTGTTGCATTTACTTCATCTAAGTGTCTAGAGGACTTGTTGTTTTGTGCTTTCAGGAGCTTACTGGCAAGCTGCCCAAAGAGTATCCCCTCTCTGCAGGAGAAAGACCACCACAGGTCAGACGACGAGTTGGCACTGCTTTCAAGTTAGATGACCTTTTCCCCTACAATGAGGTCTGTATTTAACTGTATTTTAAGCAAATGCACAAGCAATTCGCTCTATCTTTCATGTAACATTTAATTTTTAATTTAATATTGGTGTACCTGTGTTTTACTTTTTGAGTTAAAAGATATGTTTTGTGATATTTTAATTTGTTTTCAGCAAATCACACAAAAAGATCACACCAATAATTAATTGAGTTTTCTAGCAAGTCATGGAGCCAAAGCCTGACATATCTTAATCAACTTTTACTTATAGCTCAGTTTTTGTCTTTGAACTATTATAATGCAAGCGTGGCTCACATGTTGCAGTTGGTGTCTGCCCTATAGATTAGATGATGTTTCAGCATTCACAGTTCTGGTGTTGCAAAGTCTTGCTAGATTATAAAATCTGCAGCTAAAAGTAGTGACTGTGTGTCACTAATCTGGCCATCTGATGAGTAAGACTAGTGGCACACAGTCACACTGTTTTATTTGTTTCGAGTTAATTAAATAAGAATGGTACAACGTGGACCAGTCAAACTGTTGTGTTTGGGGTCCACCTGATCTTAAACCCTAATTAAAGCTATTCTATAACTTGTTCAATGGCAGTGTACCTGCTAAATACCCGAATACATGTTTTTCATGTTTTATCTCTGCTTTTGGGCTGCTTTCTGGGATTTAGGATCCCATCCTGAGAAACCTGGAGAGCAGATTTGCCCTCCAGCAAAAGATTGTGGAGGCGGCTAAGAAGCTCGCAAATGAGCCAGAACTGTGCAAAACTGTCAAGAAAAAACGGAGGAGAAACTGTGTGGATGCTATGCAGAAACTCCAGCAGATAGAGGATGAGATGAACCAGTACAGAATCAAGAAGGGGAAAAAGCCCACACAGCGGGCTTCAGTGATCATTGCAGGTAAGTTAGAAGATATATATTAATGAATGTATTACTTAGGTATAGTCACAATGAACATGGAGTTGTTTTCTCTTTCTGCAGATGAACTTGTCCGTTCAAACTGCAGCTCTCTGTCTAGTCTCCCACTGGATGATGGTGAGCCACATGCTCTATAACATGGAGGGGACACTATTTAAATATTGCTGTTCTGGAAATTCTACCTTACCTTACTATCCAAAAAAATGGCGTTGTTTCTTCACTCTGTTTGTGTTCAGATGACTCAGACAGTGTGGGTCAAAGGCCACGGTCAAGGTCAGTCCAAGGTTCTCCTCAGCTCAGTCCGATGCGGTCACTGGGGGCAGAATATGATATGGAGAGACAGGCATCACCACGGGAAAATCACCACAACAAGAACCACAGCAGGTTGGGATTTACTACTCAAACTGTTTCTTGTTTGTATGAGACCTAGAGTGAAGTATAACTTGTTTTACTACTTTCAGTTTTACCGAAAGGTGTTCTCTGAGTGAGGAAATGATACCATGTATTGTCTGTTGTGTCGTGTTTGCAACCTCATTCCTTTCCTTGCATCTCTTTACTTTTTTAAAAATCCTTTTTGAATGCTGCATCCATTTAGATTAGCTTTTGATGGCCAGGAGGCTTCCAGTTACTACCAGAATCCAAGAGAGATTTCCTCCACCCACAGTAGTCCCTATAAAACCCTTCCCAGACCTCCTAGAGATCCTCGCAGCATGCCTCCCACCCCGGTTATGACCCGCAATGCCTACAGCAGCAGCCAGCTCAGGTGTGATCTTTGCTCCCCTGCATTGCCAACCCAGTATTTATCCTTTTCATTTTTTTTTAAATCACCCTCTTGCTTCTCTTAATACCCTTAACCTTCGACTCAGCTCTCCTATAAAACCCTAACCTACATTTTATCTATTAAATAAAAAAATAACCCATAACTTATCATGTTCTTTTATAAGACAGTTTAAAAACTGTGTCATTTCCCCAGGTCTGAGGGGTCTCCTCATTGCTTCAGGCATCGCAGCGGAAGTCTGGAGTCTCAGCCCCCGCTGAGAAAAGACAGAGATTCAGAGAAGCCCGTCTTTATCTTGTCACCAGCCCACCGCAGCAATAGCACAGAAGTGTTAGAGGACTGCTCCTCCTACACAAGTCAGTCCAGTCTGGATTACTGCGGGGCAGCCAATTCCCACTACAGTACACTGGACTCGCGTACCTCAACAATGCATCGTCTTCATAGGAAAGTGGAAGTCTATGGTAATACTGGGAGCATGCCAAACTTGGTCCAGCACCATTCGGGTTGTAGTTATTCATGTGAGGCCTCTTCACACTATGCACCCAGTGCCTACTATGTTGCCGGCTACCCCTGCCCGGACATGGAGCCTTACGCTAATGGTGCCTATGTGTATGAAAATGAAGTTGAAGGCCACTACAATGTCAACCCATCCTACCAAATGAATGGGTATCATGGACATGACAGATTCAGGCATTACAGCAGTGATGGAGCAGATAATCTTTCTCAGAATCCCTACGCAACAGTGAGACCGCCACGGAACAGAGAGGGGCCTAGGAATGAGCTCTTGGCCAAGAACATGCAAAAGGCTCTGGTGGCAGAGCACCTGAGAGGCTGGTACCATCGGAACAGAAGCCACAGGGATGGAGGGAGGGGACTGCTGGCTGGATATGACTTTGATAGTGGCTCTCAGCTCAGTCTGGGCTACCAAACCATGCCAGCAGCCTTCAGCCACTCTAGCCGAACCACCTCCTTCTCCTCAGGTGGGATCATTTTACCTTAGCAGTCAAACCTGTCATTTAATAACATCTGTATTTGCTGTTTCTAGTTTAGGGTTAGATATACTCACATATTAAGCCACTGCTCACTTTTAAAGACATTAAAAACATTATAATCAGAAGTCTCTCAGAAGTCTGTACTGTCAGTGGGTGTAATAGAGTATTACATTCATACAGTCACAAAATAATTAAAATCATGTGGCAAAGCATATTTAATTTACAAAGGAGAGATACTTGAAGGTAAAAACATCAGCTAATAAATGAGTAAATAAGCAAAAACAAAAGTAAACAAGCACTTGATTGAAATATAGTGTTGCTGTAAATGTATTTCCTAATTCTTCAAAAACAGTTCTGTTTGCTGTACATTTTAACACACTTCTCACCTACCTACGTATTATAAATGCACTGAAATCATGTAAAAAAAGTCAGTATAGACTAATGTACTTGATAATACATTTAACAGGTACAGTAATAACAAACACAATTTTAGGAATACCACTGGTTTTCTTTAGGAAATTCATTCACACCATAATGAAATGTAAAAATTGGTACAAACAGTTGTTTTAAAATTGGTTAAAAGCATAATTTTTTTTACCAGTGGGTCCATATGATTTCTGAGGTTTGAATATAACCTGGCAGCAGCAGAGCTATACTAAGACTTGTTTGTTTTGCAATAGTGACATGAAGCTGACCTTCACAGTATTTCCAAAAGCAATAATTACTACTGACTTACACTCCTTACTTATAGTGTTTGTGATTTTCTCTTTTTTTCAGTTTCCTCAGCAGAGAGCACAGGCAACTGGCGCAACCAGCTGGCAGTTGGCCTGACAGAGTTTGATGCAGCTGACACATCTCAGTACCCTCATCCTGGAGCTCCAGCATCTCTGTACAACCGCAGTCCCACACACAACCGGTGAGTGCTCCAGTTCGCTGCATCTCCACATGAAGGTGTGGTTATAAGTGGAAATCAGTCAGTCACAGTCAGACAGTCATAATAAGTAGAATTAAACTATAATGCAGATTGCTACTGTAATTATAAAATGGTGGTTGGGCATGTCTCCACTGCTCTGCATCTGGATGATACAAGTATTTTTCTGCATTTTTTTAGAGACTTTTTATCTTTTGATTGTGTCCTGCCAGCATAATCTGAAACAGTTCAGCTCATAAAATGTACTCTCAAGGCTCTTCTCTTCTTCTTTCTTCCCTCTTTTATTGCTTGACTTATGCTTTATGCTCACGTATGCAGAATTTCTCCAGACAACAAAGAGTCTGACACAATGCCCAAAAAATGTGAGTCAGTAGATGTGGTTGGCGCTGAGGTCACTAGTACAGCTGAACCATCAGACAACCATTCTAGCACTTAAGGGTGAGACCAAACACAGAAGACCGCTTTGTGTCGTGTTGCTAGTCATCTTCATTTTTGAATCCAGTCATCATTTGTGTGTTGGTCCTGTACACTATATTCATTTATATCATCTATCTTTCCATATAGTGTCACCATAGTGTATTGTGGTCTGCTCATTATTTATTTAGGCACCTTTTTTCAAAAATGTATTAGCCATTATAATCATGATCTTGCACCTAACAGTCATCAAGACTTGGACATGTATTATGTGGACAAAGGCACTGAGCATCCAGATGTTACATTCAGCATAATTGCCACAGATGTATAATATCAAGCACGTAGCCATACAGTCTGCCTTTGCAAACATTTATGAAAGAATTGGTCATTCTAAAGAGCTCACTGAATTCCAGCATGGATTCCACCATTGCAACAAGTCAGTTAGTGAAAATTCTTCCCTGCTAGATCTTCCAAAATCAACTCAAATCAAGCTCTGCTGACTCAATAACTGCAGAGTGCCAAAGTTCCATCCTCCTCTAGCATTAACATCAGCACGAAAACTGTGCACCAGGAGCTTCATGGCATGTGTTTCCATGGCTGAGCAGCTGCATGCAAGTTTTTCATCACCAAGCACAGTTTCACACATCAGATGGAGTGATGGAAACCATGCCACCAATGGACTCTAGAGCAGTGGAAATGTGTTCTATGGAGTGATGTATCGCTCTTTACTATCTGGCAGTCTGAAAGATAAGTGTAGATTTGGTGGATGACAGGAGAACATTACCAGCCTGACTGCACTGTGCCAACTGAAAAGTTTGGTGGAGGATGGATAGTGCTATGATATTCTTTTCAGGGGTTGGCCTGGGCCTCTTAGTCCCAGTGAAGGGAAATCCTCATGGTTCAGCTTACCAAGACATTTTGGACAATTCTATGCTTCCAACTTTGTGGCAACAGAAAGGGGAAGGGCCCTTTCTGTTCCAGCATGACTGTGTCCCAGTATATGAAGCAAGGTCCATAAAGTTGTGGTTGGATGAGTTTGGTGTGTTAGAACTTGACTGGCCTACATACAGCCCTGACCTCAACCTCACTGAATATTTTTAGGATTAACTTCAACCATGACTGGGAGGCAGGCCCTCTTGTCCAATATCAGTGTCTGAGCTCACAAATGATCTTCTGGATGAATGAGCAAAAAGACACAGTTCAAAATCAGAAAGCCTTCCCAAAAGAAAGGAGGCTGTTATAGGTGCGAAGAGGGTACCCACCCCATATTATTGACTAGATTTAGAATAGGATGTCATAAAAGCTCCATTAGGTGCAATCTGTAAGTAGGCCAATACTTTTGTCCAGATAGCGTATTATCACATGTTTATAAAACAACAAGAATTTGAAGTCTAAAGCAATATTAGTGGCCCTTAGACAATGTAATTGGACATACTGATGGATTGAGCTTAAAAATACGAATCTCTGCATGTTACAGTGCTCACAGTGCTCATCTCTGATTTTTACAATGTTCACTCTGCAAGCAAACTAAACCTGGCTGATTATCACTGAACACAGAGTATATCTAAATTTGACAGAAAGCATGGTAGTTCTGCAGGCATTTTATAAAAAAACAAGTAAAGAAGAAACTAAAACTGGCAACTGAAAATCGCTAAAATAATTATAATTATTCCTGCTTGGAAACTGAATCTTTAATTTTATGGCAACATGTCCAATTTACCTCAAAACACAAAATTTCAGTCTCATGGTGACAAAAGTGGAAAAGTCAAGAGAGAGAAGCTTAACAAAGTTAATAAGGCCTCATTATCATGTGATAATGAATGTTTGAACCAAATAACATGGCAGTCAATCTTTATGTTGAGATATTTTGGTCTGAACAAGTGATGGACTAAACAGCCAATGCTGCTCTTCCTGAAGTTATATTGCTAGGTGAAATGTAAGACCTTCCCGTTTACTCCATAAAGTCCTGGTCATGTTGTACGCCTTCAAAAACATTGTGGACTTTAAAGTGTATTGTATTTCCATTTCCATCCCTCAGTTTTATTTCAGATTTCAGCCTTGCTTTCTGTTCTTAAGCAACTATGACAGTAAACCTTACATATTCTTGTGTTGCTGTCTGTACAGATTTTACCTTGATGGAAGCTACATGAGCATCCGCTGAAGAGGACCAAACCAAACTGTGGTACAAATAAAGCCATGATCAGCAGCACATGAAGGGAATGAAGTGGAAAAACAGGCTGTACACAAATGTTTATGGATGCCATAACCCCATCATTGAAGGTGTTCTGTCATTTAGGTTTTGGCAGAGAGGTGTACGCTGGCCTCATGTTAAAGTAATCTCCAGACACAGTGATGACACTCTTGAATGACTTTCCCGTGTGCCTTGGATTGGATGAATTGTACAGGCAGATGAGAATGTGTCAAGAAACTTTAAGATGTTGCACAACCACACTGGATTCAAACGTAATGCATATTAAAGATAAAAAAGGAACATGTTTTTACTGAATCCAACTTCATGTATTTTAACAGAAACTAGCTACTGCCTTATACAAAACAGTAGGTTATAGAATAAAAAAACAATCACCACTTTTATCTCATGATAAATGATAAAAAATAGTCTTAAATATAACATCCAGACTGAAAACTAAGCTTCAGCATGTTCACAAGTGTGACATGACAAGACCTGGGTTAATCATTATTAGAGCAAGCTGTGTATTTGATGAATTTCCATTTCATTTCATTTCTTTAAACATTAAATCAGAATGTATCATGTCAATATTGTTTATAGCCCATTAGTATTTGTTAGTGCTGTACTGTGTTTGAAAATGCATGGTAAGGAAATTGATTTTTTGATCAAAAAAAAACAAAAAACAAAGAAACTTTAGTCTTTTTTTATATTTACAGAAGACCACTGCCATAAAACATATCCATTTCTCATTGTTTTCTCACATATTTGTACAGTCAGTGTGTAGTTATACGTTGTTAGATGTTGTCATAAGATATTTTCCACTTAAGGAGAAGGTGAATAAACGTACCTGTGACACATATATGGCTGCTGTCACTTTCTTTGTGAGGCTTGTGCAGCTTGTAAAGGTTTACTTAAGAAAACCTTGAAGAAATAATTAAACATTTAAGAAAATTTAAAACCTCTGACTTACAGGAAAGTATTATAAGAAGAATGGTACCACTCTTTTATCTGTCAGATATTAAGCTATAACCAGGTGGTTAATTTAGCATGTTCTTCTTCTTTAGGCTGCTCCCGTCAGGGGTCACACAGTGGATCATTTGTCTCTGTCTCACCCTGTCCATTACACCCTCTTTAGTCACTTCAACCCTCTTCATGTCCCTCTTCACTATATCCATGAATCTTCTCTGTGGTCTCCCTCTTCTCCTCTTGCCTGGCAGCTCCATCTTTAACATCCTTTGTCCAATATATCCACTATCCCTCCTCTGTACATGTCTAAACCATCTGAACCTTGCCTCTCTGACTTTATCTCAAAACTGCTCAATCCCGCTGATGTACTCCTTTCTAATCCTGTCCATCCTGGTCACTCCCAGAGAAAATCTCAACGTCTTCAACTCTGTCACCTCCAGCTCCACCCCTGTCTTTTTGTCAGTGCCACCATCTCCAAACTATACGTCATAGCAGGTCTCACTACTGTTTTGTAAACCTTTCCTTTCACTCTTGCTGCTATCCTTCTGTCACAAATCACCCGTGACGCTCGTCTCCACCCACTCGTTCCTGTTTGCACTCTCTTCCTCTCTTCTCATGCACTCTCCATTATTTTGGATGGTTGACCCCAGGTATTTAAATTAATAAACCTTCACTATCTCTGTTCCTTGCATCTTCACTATTCCTACGTGCCTCATCTTCAGTTACACACATGCAAACTACTGACTTTCATTCCTCTTCTCTCCAGTGCATACCTCCACCTCTCCAGGCTCTCTTCCACCTGCTTCCTCTTCTCACTACAGATCACAATTTCATCTATGAACATCAGAGTCCATGGGGACTCCTGATCGAACCCATCTGTCAACCTGTCCATCATTGTTGCAAATAAGAAGGGGCTCACAGGTGATCCCTGATATAATCCCACCCCCACCTTGAACCCATCTGTCAGTCCACTGAACACCTCATCACTGTCCTCATACATATCCTGCACCACCTTCACATACTTCTCTGCCCCTCCTGGATTCCTCATACAATTCTTACTTGTCACCCTATCATATGCTTTCTCAAGATCCACAAAGACACAGTGCAACTCCTTCTGACCTTCTCTATGCTTCTCCATCAACACTCTCAAAGCAAACATTGCATCCGTAGTACTCTTTCTTGGCATGAAGCCATACTGCTGCTCGCTGATCATCACCTCTCTTCTTAACCTAGCTTCAGCAACTTGTTCTCATAGCTTCATGGTATGGCTCATCAACTTGATTCCTCTGTAGTTGCTGCAATTCTGTGCATCACCCTTACTCTTGAAGATCGGTACCAAAGCTAACGGCTACTGGATGTAGTCTCACCATACTTCTGATTTAACTCATGGCACGTGATTGAACAGATTTTATAAATGTAATTATATAATATATATTTTGTACATATCATTTTAAGTCCTAATGTTTATCTTTCCAGTAATACCCAAAACACCCAAGCTGTGATGCAGTCTGGATTGTCTAAAAAAAGTGATTGTGATAGCCACCCCCTGAAGACAAACCCTTCCTCCTCTGGCTCATGGTTTGTTGTTGTGCAACTCTGGGAGGAGCTCTGTTTGCAGGGGAGACTTTAAATCCCCCACCAGGCCTGTAAAAATGGCTCACCTGCTGCTGTCAATCTGACACTTTCCTTTTGCCTGAAGCAACTGTCATCCCAAAAGATTCTGATGACCAGGCCAGCTGGGAGAAGGGTCTGAAAAAAGAATGTTAGCATGTCTTTCCCCTGCTGGAACCTTAAATATCTTCCATGCAGTTCACAGGGTTTATTTTAGACCCTGAGGCGGAACCAAACCCTTTCTAGCTAAAGTCAAAGTCAGAGGCTTCCCAGTTAGCTCTGTCTTGGGTTAGAGATTATATGAAAATTATTCTTCCTCTTGATATTTGCAGTAAAGCAAAACTTTAGTGCAAGTATGTCTAACAGTAGAGACCTTGAGGAGCTCAATGAAGAGGACATTGATGAAGATGAAATCCTTGCAATGCTTTCACCTGAGGAGCTTAAGGAACTCCAGAGCGAGATGGATGTCATTCTCGCACCAGATGAAAGTGTACCGGTAGGACAGAGACAGAAAGACCAGACAGAGAAACCTCCAACAGGAACATTTGACCACAGATCCCTAGTTGATTACCTCTACTGGGAGAAAGAGTCTAAACGTATGCTTGAGGAAGAACGAGTGCCCGCTACTCTGCTGCCCAGTGAGGTAAAAACTCAAACTGCCAAAGAATTATGTACAGAATCATTTACATCAAACATAATATTTAATTACGATGTGAAATGATAAGTCAGAATGAAATGTTAATATCACAGTTCCATTGTTAATATGCTGATGTTTTCTTTCATTAGAAAACAATGAGGGTGGAATCTGAAAAGAAAGAGAAAGAAGAAATATCAGTGCATGGGAAATATGAGGTGTATGAAGTGATAGAGGAAGTCACTGAGGAAGAGACTGAAGATTGTACAAATGGAGAGGACATTATAGAGGAGATTATTGAGGAAATAGTTGAAGAAGTTGATGAGACAGATGAAAAGGACAGAGTGATGGATGTGGAAAAAGACAAAGAGATGAAGCAATTTGTTGAAGACCAGCCCAAAAATAAAGGTGGACACACCGAGTCGCCAGATATCTCAGAAAAGGCACTGGAGAAAAAAGCAGCTGACAGTCTGGCTTTGTCATGCACAAAGGAGACGACAGAGACCTTAGCCCCACAGCACGATACTGAAGAGAAAGAAGAAAATGCTAGTACAAATTGTTTGCCTCCTCAAGAAGCTCCAGAGGAGCCAGAGGCAAATGAACTCAACAATAAGCTTCCACAGAAAGAAGAGAGAAAAATCAACAAATTGAAAATTCCAAAGCTTGCCCTCAATAATATAAAAATGACATCAAGACCTTCAGGAAATGAAACAAACTTGGAATCAACACTTGAGAAGATCCGCAACAACAACCCCTCCATCACTGAGGTAAACCTCAACAACATAGAAAACATTCCCAAAGAGATGCTAATGGACTATGTCAACGCTCTGAAGAAGAATAAATATGTAAAAACATTTAGTTTAGCCAACACTGGTGTTGACGAAAACATTGCATTCAACCTGGCAAACATGTTACGAGAGAATCGCAGCATTACGACTTTAAACATTGAGTCAAACTTCATAACTGGAAAGGGCATCGTCGCCATCATTCGCTGCCTCCAGTTCAATGAGACCCTCACAGAGCTGCGTTTTCACAATCAAAGGCACATGCTGGGTCACCATGCAGAGATGGAGATCTCTCGCTTGCTCAAAGCCAACAACACCCTCCTGAAGATGGGTTACCACTTTGAACAGCCTGGGCCCAGGATGGTGGTGACCAATATTTTAACCAGGAATCTTGACCGCCAGAGGCAGCTGAGGAAGGAAGAGCAGAGGCAGCAGCAAATGAAGGAGCAGAGGGAGCTGATGCAAATGTATGAGAGCAGTCTAAATCTGCCTCCTGGTTTGCTCGAAATGTTGGGGTACATACCACCCCTAGAACTCCTACAGGAGCATGGACTTGTCCCACGCTCATCAGAGCTGAATGCTGTAGCACAAACACCCAATCAGACAGAGCAACCAGAGCCACAGAAGCAGCTGAAACAAAAAAGCATTCCCAAACAACCCTGTGCTGAACCAACAAACCTATTAAGGGAGGTTCAACTGAAGAGAACTCCAAAGAAACGTGATCCCTTTCTGGAGCTGGACCCAAAAGATGAAAGGAGACCAGAAAGGGCAAATTTTCAACTGAGGAAGATTCCTAAAGTGAAGGATGCAGACAGTGTAGGGAAGGAAGATGAAAAAGCCAACCTGAGTGATGTGATTAAGACTTTAAAACCTGTCCCTCGCAGACGAGTACCTCCAAAGGTTGACCTCACACCTCGTGATCAACTCCTAAATGAGATTAAAAAGAGCAATGTGGCCTATCTCAAATCAGTAAGTATCTCAGAATAAATACTATGTGGACTAATAGTGTTTATGAGTATTCATCAGTGTTCAAATGAGATTTTTAAATTACTCAGAACTGGATGCATCATAGTGTTTAAGCTTTCCTCTTTGGAGAGCTTAAACGCTATTATGCAGCTATCATATGTGAATGGATCAAATGTTAACTACTTCACCAAAAAGGTGTTTTAACACAGCATGCATTGTTTTAGAAAGCAAACTAAGCAACCTGTTCTTTTCTTTTATTTATTTTCACAGGTGCCACTCCCTAAAGCCCTGGAATCAAGTGAAACAAGTCTCCTCTAAGACTCTACTGTTTCTTCACCATAGCGTATGTTTGTATCAGTTACTCCCTATGAACAGCATAATTAATATTGAGGCCTACAAAAAAAAATATTGGTTGTTTGTTGTTCCACTGCTGCTTTACTTCATTGCATGATGTGGTCTTTAGAAAGTCATAATGATTAAATGTTTAAATACACAAAGTTATTGTATATTAAATGTCCAGTAAAGTATACAGAGCATGGTTTAAAAAAAAGTATTATTTTGTAATGCTTAGATGTGCTGAGAATGAAAAAGTAGGTTTGTCTGAATAAATGCTAGATTATAAACTTTAGCCAATAGCTGTTCAATACATTTGCACTTTGCTATTAAAAACAATAAGTGTTCCACTCTTTGCAAGGGAATTTTCTTCTTCTTCAACTTAAAACAACAAAAAAAAAAGATCAGCAGGACTGTTCAGAAGCGAAATTAGTAATAAACTAAATCCATCCCCGGGGAATCATGTGAGTTGCTCCCTGTAGGTTTTGCTGTTTTTCCACTTATTTTTCTATCCACAAATGACTGTTCACACATTCCCTAATCAAGTACTTGTGTTTAAAAAAAAGACTGTGGTAGAAGGTGACGTACTGATTCAACAAAAGTACAGGCTCTGAAACATACTCAAACTATAAAAGTTAAAAGAAGCTCATTGAAGGACAGTTTCAACAGCTATTTTTTGTGCAAAGTCAACTGAACCTCATGTCATGTTAATATAATATTGAATATTATTAATATAAGACAAAATGACCTTTTTCCAACTTCCAGTTATTCTATGGAATGATATAGTCAGCTTGAACAACCATTTTGTAGAACACAAGAAAAGAAAAACAAAGCAGGGAAAACTAAACTACTGCTATTTAAATTTAAAGATTTATCTAATTATTGAAAAGCTATCCATATTTGCTGTTGTCTCCATTGTAGATGGCTGAATTTGCCCTCACATTTAAACAAACAAAATGAGAACAGTGCAATAAATGCTGCATAAATTGTTTTTGTCTCATTAATCCCTACGTCTTTTGTTTGTCTGATAAGCACACATGATGGATAGACCAACAAGATTGTCTTTTATGTGTTACTTTCCCCTCCATTTAGATTGAAATCAGTTTGAAGTCAGGAAGACATGCAGACGCGAAATAATCAGTAACTCCCCTCAAATGTGTGAAAACTAAAGTAATGAACATCTTTTGAAAATGTAAGGACTACAAAGTAGAGTTATTTATGCTAAAATGTAGGGAATCAAAGTAAAAAGTTATCCAGAAAGTAAATTCTCAAGTAAAGCACAGATACCTGAAGACTCTACTTACAGTAAGTATTAAGTACAGTAACAAAGTATTTGTACCCACAGACAGTTCCTTCACATGATAAGAGTTTGCAAGGCTGTTACTCAATCACCTTTAAAAAGGTTTTTTTAATCATTTGTTTCAAGAAAATCTGAAAATCTACTTTTTTGTTTTGGAAAAACAACAAAGAGACATAAGGCACCATAAATCAAGTTAATTTTATTTTTATAGATGTTTTACTTTGACTTCATCACTTTTCAAGCATGAAAACATCACATAAAAACACATGTAATACATAACGTGGCATCAATAAACAATCTCTTCTAAGTGACATTTGTAAAGGTAGTATGCACAAACTGCATTCAATGTGCATCTGTGAAAAGAAATGGGAAATAAGTTCATAAATATAAGGAGTATAAAATACCACTTAATTGAGCTTCTGTCAGCATAAGAGGTCTCGAGACCAGTATCTACTAATCAAGAGGGAGCTGTGGCCAAATTAAATTTTAAATGTATTCATTTCTGATACATTTCTCCATGCTATATTAAGAAAATAATAACACATCAGAAATAACAACGTACTTGAACACGAAATATTATATTCAAACAATAAAGCTGCACTTGCCATTCATTTTCGGTATTGCATAGCTGTGATCAGAGGGGATACACTCAGGCCAGCCTGTACGGTCAGGAACTGTGTGCGCAAATCTTATAAGAATAGGAATATCCACACTCCATTATTAATATTCATAGTCAGAGCATATAACAATGTCTGTACTAGAAGCAAACTGGGTTCAGTATTCATAAAGCTCCTGTAGATTAGTTATTGCTGGGTGTTAGTTATGCATCTTGGTAATGTGGTTCTACTGAGAAAAGGGACAACCATGCTCATTTTGAGGTAGCAAACTGAAAAGAAATTATTTCTGTTTTAGGAGAAATATAGCTGATATCTAATAACTTCACTGTATATTTATTCTCCTTAGACATTCCACCTTATTTGAATGAGATAAATATTTGATTATTGAGTAGCGCACACTCAACAAGGGGAATTTAGTTGTTTGTGGAAATTTTTTGACACAGAAATGCCCAAACCCTTTATCCCAACATCTGATGCATTATAATGGTTGTGCAAACCCTGTTACACTGAAATGATCCATCTGTACAATTGCATGAACTAACACAAACATGTAAGAACATGAAATAAACTAAAAGAGGAAAAAGAGGGACTGCAAAAATCAGTAACTTTACATTTATGTGGAGGCTAAACTGGTGACCCATGGGACAATGCTACAGAAACTTTAATCCATACTGTATGACACTAGTTTCTCTTGGAACACTCTTCGTTGGAGCCTTACTCCTTCAGTTTGCTTTCAATGAAATCCTGAATCTTATTCATTTTCTCTTCTTGTTGGTCCAGGAGATCCATGATAACACCCATGGGGGTCTTCTTTAGCCCAACACCTTCAATCTTGTTCTCCAGCCTGTTCTTCATGTTGCGCAGTCTCAAAGAGGCATGGATTAGGATTACTACAGAAAAAAAAACAAAAAACACAGCAACTCCTAGATTGTTTCAGTAAGGACCTGAAATAATACATTTTAGTGCAGCACGCATGTTTTCTCTGAAAATTACCAAAACAAAATGTGATAAAGCTGAAACTGACTTTAAAGCAGGTGTTAACGGGATAGGCAAAGCTTTTATTTCCAATGTCAAACAGATACTGAATGCATGACATCAGCTAGTAAATGTGGTTCTCTCCAAATCAACAGCCCATAGCAACGAGTCAACACAAGCAGCAGTGGGCACTCCTCTTGGGAAGCGATCAAACTGCCTCATCTATCTGCCACAATGTTAGAGCTGCTACATTTGGGTGAACAACCCAACCCACCAATTATCCAAACCACTCTGCTGACGGACTGGATCTAAATTTATTTAGAGAGTTGTAACAAATCCAGAATTGTAAACCATGATTTCCCCTGTAATGTTGAATTTATTTTACAATCAGTGACACAAGGAAATGCATGTCAATAATGCTGTACATACTGTTCAAATGCTACAGTGAGTCAGAACGCCAGAGTATTTGGAAAACCTTGCTCACTCAAAGAAAACCCTCGGTTATGTATCTTAGTGTGACTCATCAGTCCCCATAACAGTTTTCATTGCATAATATTAACCAGATGTTAGCAATATCCTATAGGGAACGGCTGCAAGTTTGTACAAGTGTATTGTACACATGGGAAGCCCCAAAATGCTCTTAATGGAACAAAGTATTTTGCTTTAATTGTCAGCTGCACGGCTAGTCACTTTTATAAAGAAATAAATCTATAAGGGAAACTGCTCTAAAAATATCATGAAGATAATATTAATCATTATTGCTACTACTATTTAAAATGACTAGCAGCTGAATTATTTCCATCTTATGATAATATATGGTGTGTACTGTATTTTACTTACAAAGTCATTGGGCTACTGCATCAGAGAAGCTCAAGGAAGTATAAGTAAAATTTACAATATCTGTAATATAATGCTTTTAATTTTTTGGGTTTATAGCCAAAATATTTTAGTGCCAGTTGGTAAATAAACACCAAAAGGCTAAACATGAGTACTACAAGGGATTTAAGAACTGTGATCATCTGATTCTATAGTGCAGTGGATATGTGAACCATCTTTCCTGGAAAATGGCCAGGGTTCAAGCTTTACTATGGGCAGTGTAAGAATGCAATAAGAATTCCCTTGAGCAATATCTTCAAAATAATCCATATTATAAACTAGAATTTGATGTAATTAACTGTAACAAACAAATAAACAAATAACCCACATGTGTTTACACGGAGGCTCAAAACCATATACAGTATAACAGATGGATGTATCCACCATGACACCACCCATTGGTTAGTAAAGTCCCCTTATGAAGACTTGAATGGATTTTTACCATAGCCATATTGTTTTGAAACGGAAGTGATAAGCAGGATCTGACTGTGAGTCCACACACTTATTGGCTAACAGCTTTTGATTGGCAAGTCATTAGCCAATGAGCACATGCTAGATAATCCACCTTTCTGACTGTTAGAACGACCATAATTTACAAACTGGACTTAACATTCTGGTTAGCATGACCTGGAACTTACAACTGAGCCAATGCAGTGGTCAGGAAAGTGACAGAAAAAGGCAGAGGGCTAGTTTCCTAAAGACTTCAATACAGCATCTTTGCAACTGCAGGGGTTGCCCCCTAGTGGCCATCAAAAAAAAGATGCAGGTTCAAAGTACCTCTGTGTTGGCTTCACTTTTGAGACCTGGAAGCTCCATCACCATGTTTCTATCAAAGTTCCTGTTGGAACCTATATAATGTCTTGCAGTAATGAGCAAACAAGTGAACTGTGAGCTTTTTGGCTTTCCACAGTGACATGTACTCTGTTGCATGGTCCGAACACAAGTCTGCAATGAACTTGGAGCACATTCTCCTGGACAAATTATGTAAAGAAACCATTTCTAAATTACCCAAGCATCTTTTATCTCAATTGGGTATTGCCTCGGCCCACTTAGAAAATGTATATGTATATATATGAAGTTGTCCATCTAGCCTATATGTGATGGGCAGATAATATTGGCCAACTAGGCTCTATATTTATGAAAAAATAACCTATAGAATATTACTGTTGAACAATACAGAAGCAAAGATACAACCCCAATTGTGGAGCAATTTCAGGATAATGTCCCTCAAAGGAAAATTGCAAAGATTTTGAATATTCTATCATCATATCATCAAAAGATTCTGAGAATCTGGAGACATCTTTGTATGCAAGGGACACAACCGAAAACCAATACTGGATGCTTGTCAGGTGGCACTGTATTGCAAACAGGCTTGATTCTGTTATGGAAATCACTGCATGGAGCTCAGAAACACTTCCAGAAATCATTGTCTGTGAACACAGTTTGCTGTGCCATCCACAAAAGCAGGTTAAAGATCTATCATGCAAAGAAGATACCATATGTGAACATGATCCATAAACACCACCATCTTCTCGAGGTAAAAACTAATCTAAAATAGCCTGAGGCAAAGTGGAAAACTGTTCTACGGTCATACGAACCTAAAGTTGAAATTCTTTTTTGGAAATCATGGATGCAGCATCCTCTTGATTAAAAAGAAGAGGGGCCATTCAGTTCAAAAGTCTGCATCTCTGATGGTATGGGAGTGCATTATTGCCTATGGTACTGGCAACCTGCAGATCTAGAAAGGCACCTTCAATGTTGAAAAGTATATACAGGCTTTAGAGCAACATATACTCCCCCACAGACAACGTTTTGCATATTTCAGCAAGACAATGCTAAACTGCAGCTATTACAGCAGCATGTAAGAATCTGGGTGCTGGACTGGCCTGCCTGTACCAACTGAAAATATCTGGTGCATCATGAATACAGAAAAGAAGACCCAGGACTGCTGAACTAGAATCTCCTATCAGCCAAGAATGGGACAACATTCGTCTCCCAAAGGTCCAGCAACTGGTCTCCACAGTTACCAGATGTTTATGGACTGTTCTTTAAAGAGGAGAGGATGCTACACAGTAGCATAACGTGTTACTGCCATCAAATTCAAGATGAGCTAATACCTTCACCTAAAACCTTTTTGAAATTGGGGGGAAAAAAACCAAAATGTATAGCTAAAAAGTTGACATCTATAATATTGTGCAGTAGGATAAAGCTTTCTAAACTGTGTTGCAGATTTATCCAACATTATGTACAATATACTCACAGAGCAAAGGAAATGTGATACCAAAGATGAAGACCATAACACCACCGCAGAGCGAAAGCAGGAAGTAACTGGTGACCATGACACCAATGACAAACAAAGTGGGGTTCTTCCTTTTGAAGTTCTTGATGGTGGCTTTGTTTTCTCCTGCCCAAACTGAACCAGCGAAGACCAGCGTCACCACAGCTCCTCCCAGGAACATGCCAAATGGATTCAGGAACCTGAGCATTGGGGAACATAAAAATGACACCGTGCATGAATTCCACTGAGTGCAGGCTCTTTTTATTCTTTCAGACAGCACAACCTGCTGGCGGTGGCAACAACAGACAGAGAAACTCTAGTCATGATTTCCACTACATCATCCTGCGTTCAAAGCAGACAATCAGATAGCCTGCATGCACAGTCATAAACAGGAAACAGCGGCGATGTTAGGCTCCAGGGCCAAATATAGCAGCACGGTTTTTCATAAACCCCCCCCGATGAGTGGGGTCAGTTTTAAATCCTTTTTAGTGGATGTGTGGTTGGTCTTTTACAATATGAAGCACCAGCATAGCATTTAGGCTATCTACAACGTTACTAAATATAGGCTTGTAGGCCAAAAGAGGCTAAAACATCCATATGGCAGAGGACAGACAAGAGCTGTAGTGCCTTAAACATTAGCAACACAAAGCCAAACGGAACGTGCGGTTATAATGGGTGTGGCGTAAAAGATATTCAAGGGAATTAAACACAGAACCACAGATGCTGGCCTGCCTTCCTGCCACCCCAGGACTTACCCAACAATGAGGAAAACCACCACAGCCACGGCGAAATAATTCGTCTGGTAGTACAGCAGGTTACTGATCACTCTGTTGTTCCACTTCGTTAAATCCCCGAAGTCTGGTTTGGCGAATCGGTCCGTTCCGGGGAAGAAATCGTCCCACGGTCTGAGAGGTGCGAGCTCCATCTTGGCTGCCATGTCTCCGGCGCGTAGTTGAGCAACACAAACACAAACACAGCAGCAGCTCACGCTGCGTAATATTTTGACAGGTCAGCTGATCACAGTCCCCGGGTGTGGAGGAGGGGAGAGAAAACGGGTGATGTACTCTCGCGAGACTGCGAACGAGGGTCAGTCTCAGGGAAGTATTAGCAGTTTTCGACTTGCGTTTATATTGCGCAGCAGTGGTATTGTTGCGTTGTGATCGTTTTATTTTTGTTTATATATTTTATGTGGTGGGAAAAATTCAGAATTAATTATTCAAGCACTCATTCTGATTTATCACGTGCATCAGGTGTGTCAGACGTAAGGCCCAGCAGGGGTGAGTCTAGGATTAAACATTCAGGGGGGCTCAGCCCCCACCCAGAATCTAATGCATAAAAAAATACTTAATGAAGTACTTTTAGTAAAATGAATCTTCACTTTTTTCTTCTTCTTTCAGCTGTTCCTATCACCCTACCCCTTGCATCCTCTTCTGGCACAACAACCCTCTCCATGTCCTCCTTCACTACATTCATCCTCCACACTCCTACCTTTCATTCACTCTTCTGCCTCCTAACATGCCTTCCCCCTCTCCTTGTCCTTTGTCTTCCGCCAGCAATAGCATAGTTTCCACCAGCACCCTGTCGGCTGATGGCACTGGAGGCGGTCATTGTTAACCTGGGCCTGGACCGATCTGGTATGGAAGTCGTATTATGAAGCTGCATATTCAATTTGGTAAATATTTTACACTGGATGCCCTTCTTGATGCAACTCTCCCCATTTACCCAGGCTAGGGACCAAGTTGTGCCAGTGTACTTACAGTGCCAGTCCTAGGAGCAGTTATTATGATACTATTATTTAAAAAATATGCTGCTTATAGATGTAGTCAATACTTTTTACCCCTTCAATAAGGTATGCATTACAATATTACTTTAGAAAGAACCCTAATTAGTTAAATGGATATAAAATTTAAATTCCTAGTTAATATATTATATAAAATGATAATACTTAATGAATAACTTTTTGGAACAGTTTTACAGTGGTGTGGTGTGGTGAAATTTGTAGTTAAATTTGGACATTCTAATTACAATTAGTACCCTTAATGTGACAAATTACTGCCTATTCATGTGCTCTTTGAAGCAAATGTTTAATACCCATCCAGATAATATTTTTAGGTTTACAAAC
Organism: Etroplus canarensis; assembly: GCA_015106775.1. NCBI lineage: Eukaryota > Metazoa > Chordata > Actinopteri > Cichliformes > Cichlidae > Etroplus > Etroplus canarensis. Next base: position 3,464 of record VUQH01082129.1, on the reverse strand, counting down.
AAACCATTAATCAATTAGTAAACATCAATCATAATGTTAACAGTAAAAAGTTTAATTAACTAACAATTTACCAGTCATTAATGATTGTTATTACAACTTGCATTTATCAACTAAAGAGCCAGATATTTGTGGTTTTACACCACAAAGTATATTTTATTTAAATGACTGATTGGATATGCTATACTTGCATATGTATTCAAGCCTTTTTCCCTTCTGCAAACCTTAATTCAACATTACAATGTTACTTTCAAAAGATATATACCTAAATTAGTTGGATGGTCTGTTGTAGTGTCTAAGAATAATTCACAATGAATAATCACACATTTCAACATAATATGCCTGTTTTAGGGTGGACCATTTAGTGAATGAAACCTCAGGCAAAGACTCAATCATGATGACCAGAATTTTCCAAAGTAAGTTAGAAATCAATTTGTGGCAACCCAGATATGGGGAAACACATGCACCACATTGCTTCATTCTCTTGTCTCTTCTCATAGGGGCAGTTCATCAAATCATCAGACATTTAAAGTAGCATCGTTCAGTTTTGACGTTGGCAAATCAGGCTGCCTTTCCATGCAGCTGTTCAAGAAACAAACTAGTAAAAGATTTACTTTTCCATTTAAGCTTTTGAGTTCATACAAACCATCCGTTTCATGTGCAGACTGAGCACAGGGCATCAGGCTACCCCTGAGAGAAGAATAGATTTGTATTCTGTTGTTTCATTGTAGAGGCAGCCATCCTGTTCAAGCCATGTTTAGAATGATATGAGTCTTGTTATGAAGTCAATCACTATAGTGAAGTCCATGCCACTGTACGTTATAGTGTGTAATGATGTCATAAAATAATAATAAAATACATTATCATTAATATTATTGTTAGGGGTATTATTGTTTATTGTTATGTTTATTATTTTTAGGGGTACTAAGCTGAAATTTAGGGAGGCTTGAGTGCCCCTAAAAAGGGTATAAACTCACCAATGTGGCCCAGGCGCCACAACTGGCCTGCCAAAGAGTCAAACCTGGCCCACTGGATGGCTTGGAAAACACTGAGATTGTAGAGGAAGAGGCCACAATTTTTGGACTTTTAACTGTATTTTTGTCAGTTTTGTCAGCACAAAGTTTTTAATGACATTCCCTATAGTCTGTAATACAGTGAAGTAAGTAAGTTGGATACAAACTATTAAATGGTAGCAATTTAGGTGTTTTATTATTGTTACTATTCTTTAACATATCAGTAAAGTCCCTGTTTTTACAATTTTTGGGCATTTTCTATTATTTGCAGCTATTATACAGTTAATTTTTTAAAGCGCCTTGTCTGCAGATTAACAGAAAGATTCCAGGTTAGTCCTTACCAAATCCTTGTGCATAGAACTGTGTGTTATAATGACTTTATATTTCAGAGCAGCACTTATAACGTTATTGTTACATTTTTAGTCAGTTCGGTAAAGGTAATTTAACACCAGCTGTGGCAGAATAGGGCTAACATTTGAACACTTCACTGTGTTTTGTATTAACTGGGCCAGTGATAATTTTGAAACAGGAATGAAATGTATTTCTGTTATTTTACTCAATCTGGTGGATTTCTCTGTTTTCTGGTGAGAATTAGGAAGTGCCCTGTTTGGTTGTATTTATATTTTCCCAATAAAATGAAGTAAAATAAAATATTCTTCATATAGCTGAATTTACCACACAGAAACCAGTCCCCATACGTGTGGAGTACATGTGGGCTTTTGGCACAGTGGAAAAATGAAGTGAGCTAGGGTGTCTCAATTGTTGGAACACTGGACTTGAGATCTGTAGTTCCCATTGTTTGATCCTGAGTCTCAACAGCAACTGAACAGGGTTTAGGGTGCACCATGTAATAAAATTAGCAGCTGGTGCATCACAGTGGTTATTATGTGCATGAAAACACTGCTATTTCAATTTAAAGAATACTTTCCAACACTGTTTTCTGTGCACAATTTTAAAAAGCATGCTTTAATCTGAATGAAGAGATCAGCATAATTGAAGAAAACTCACTTACCAAAACTTTAAGCTTTACAAAAACTAGTCTCAATACATCTAGAATATATGGGGACGACTGGCCCCTGTAGCAAAGGAAAAAAGACTGAAAGTTGAAACAGATCAGCTGGGAGAGATGTTAGATGGAAGATGCTGCAGAAACTTGGGATCAGGCCTGGGACCATTGGACCTTGGATCTGGTGCTTTCCCAGCTAAGATGTTTCAACCTGCTTTTGATCACCTGTGTGAGCCAAAGTTCTGTATGTATTTATGTGCTGTGAATTGTGTTTCGTGTAACAAAAGAAGCTATATGAAGATGTAACCACTTTCTTCCTTGGGTGTGAAACTTCCACAGAGCCACATGCTGGCAGGGCACAGCTGAACATTCCTGCTGTTTATTTTATATGACAGTCCATGTGATGTCACTCAGATTTAACTCAGTTCAATTCACTTTTATTTTATTGGTGACAATTCACAACAAAAGTCGCCTCACAGCACTGTAAGATAAAGATCCTATAGTATTAGAGAGAAAACCCCAACAATCAGATGATCCCCTATGAGCAAGCACTCGGCAACTGAGAGGAGAAAGAACTCCCTGAAAGAACAGGAAGAGACCTCCAGCAGAACCAGGCTCAGGGAGGGGCAGCCATCTACCTCTACTGGTTGAGGGTGAAGGGAGAGAGAAGTGAGAAAGGAGAGCAGAGAGACACAGACTATTGGAGAGAAAGGACAACATTTGATGACATGCAGCTGCAGCAAATAAATGCATGGGAAGTGAAAAGAGGTGGGTGGAGAAGAAATGCCCAGCACATCATAAGAAGCCCTCCAGCAGCCTAAACCTATCGCAGCATAACTAAGCCCTAGCTATAAGCTTTATGAAAAAGGAAAGTTTTAAGTCTAATCTTGAAAGTAGAGAGGGTGTCTGCTTTCCGAATACAAACTGGGAGCTGGTTCCACAGGAGAGGGGCCTGATAGCTGAAGGCTCTGCCTCCCATTCTACTTTTAAAAACTTTAGGAACCACAAGTAGGTCTGCATTCTGGGAGCGAAGTGCTCTAATGGGAAAATATGGTACAATGAGGTCTTTAAGATAGGATGGGGCCTGATTGTTCAAGACTTTGTAAGTGAGTAGAAGGATTTTAAATTCAATTCTTGATTTAACAGGGAGCCAATGAAGAGAAGCTAATATAGGGGAAATATGATCTCGCCTAGAAGTAATAAATGCATGAACTAGTTTTTCAGCATCACTCTGAGACAGGATGTTTCTAATTTTGGCGATGTTGCGAAGACGATAAAAGGCAGTCCTACATATTTGGTTAACGTGAGCATTAAAGGACATTTACTGATCAAAAATAACTCCAAGATTCCTCACAGTGTCCCTGGAGGCCAAAGTAATGCCGTCCAGGGTAAGTATCTGGTTAGAAAGAGTGTTTCTGAGGTTTTTAGGGCCAAATATAATAACCTCA
>VUQH01082128.1:0-17061 GCA_015106775.1 Etroplus canarensis | reverse complement strand
ATTTTAGACAGGAAGCGGAGCTGGAGGTGGCAGAACTGAAGATGTTCAGATTTTCCCTGGGAGTGACCAGGATGGACAGGATTAGAAATGAGTATATCAGAGGGACAGCCCATGTTGAGAAGTTTGGAGACAAAGACAGAGAGGCAAGGCTGAGATGGTTTGGACATGTTCAGAGGAGGGATAGTGGATCTCTTGGACAAAGGATGTTGAGGATGGAGCTGCCAGGCAGGAGGAGAAGAGGAAGGCCACAAAGAAGATTCATGGATGTAGTGAAGGAGGACATGCAGAGGGTTGGTGTGAGGGAAGAGGATGCAAGAGATAGGGTGGGATGGAGGCAGAGGATCCGCTGTGGCGACCCCTAACGGGAGCAGCCAAAAGAAGAAGAAGAAGAAGACTGAGTTTTTCACAGGACTCTATACAGTCCTGTGAAAATGTATTCTTCACATGATTAAAACTGGATAAATAGTAGCTGTATCAGGGACAATTTTGCTGTAGGTAAAATGTTCCCAAACATCACACCAGTGGCTCGCAATAACAACCCTACTTGCTGCTAGAATAACAAGAAAATGTTTGTGACAGCCAAGAAGGAGCTCTGCATAAGTTGTCTGCACAACATAACTTGAAAATGTCTTCTAGAAAAGGGAGCTACAGTCAGCCCACAAGTAGTTCTGCTAATAATGGGGACATCATAGGTACATACAACTGCTGCAATCCTCTGCTTTAATGACAACTGGAGAGCTTTGGAACTTCCAGACACTGTTGTTGGCTAGCTCTGCTTCCAGGATAATGATAACTGGCACCCTTCTGAGAAAATGGCCTTGATTTGACAATGACAAAACACAATGCACAACTGATTTCACTTCCCTTCACTTCAATCAAAGTCACGTATCACCTTCTGTTTATTGTTATCCAAAGTGCTTTGAAGTTCAATTAGCGTGGGTGGCCTGGTGGGATGTAAACCCTTAGCTGCTGCCGTGGCTCTAGGCACTGAGCTATAGCTAGACTAAAATCCCTCTCTTTTTACTGACAATACCTTATTAAACCCATCCAGCCATGAATAGAACATATAAATGTGCAAAATCTAATTGTCTGGATTTACCCATTAAACTAGAGGAGCAGTACATGTTCAGTGTGTGTTAATAGCAATATCACATTCACTATAGGATCGTTTGGTCCAATTTGAACCCATTTTTGTTTGGTCTTTTTGCCATGCTTTACTGCATTCTTTCCTTTTCTTACCAAATGGATACTCTCATGAAAACACAGAGGCTCTGCGCTGATAATTTCACATCTTGTCTCGGTCTCTGCGGAAATCCCATTTACCTGTCAGCCTTGAAAGAGCACTACTTCTTTTGTGCTTCTCTTTGTGATAAAGATTCCCGTGTGGACACTGGACTCTGATATGACAGACAGAGGTGGGAAGGGTAGGAAGGATGGAGAGAGGCAGAGTGGCGGGGAATAGAGCACTGAGAAAATATCCAGAGTAAGCAGTCGGAGTGATGAAAACATATTGAATGCAAACGAAGGAAAATTACCCAGAGTTAAATTGAATTCTGGTCAGGGGTTGCAGAAAAATGTACGGAAAGAAGACTGGAGTTCCAATATGAACTGTATTTTGTGTTATGCTGCAATCATCTGAACTACATTATTCATATTTGGTTAGATCTATTTGAATATTCTGAAGCGCCTCTTGCTTTTTAAATGTTAATTAGATGCTGACCGTGAAATAAAGGAATAAAAGAGGTAAAGAAACATCAGCGCACATCTAATTAGGTTTGATGTTTATGATCTCTCCATCAATCTACCATCCTCTTCATTCCCTTCTCAAATTTCCACCATCTCCCTTTCATCTCTTGATCACTGATTTGCGGGTTATAAGATTGGATTTGCTAATTGCGAATCAAGTTCCTATCGTTCCACTAAACCTCCTCCCATCGGTAAAAACCTCTAAAAGAATCATTTTCTTTCCGACCTTTCTCCCGTTTCTCCTTCTTTCTCTTTAGACAAACTCCGAATGTAGTTCTGAACAAAGCTGTCATCTGCACATGTATGAGAATGGGGCTGCGTAGGAGTGAACATCCAACGTGCAAGCTCGTATTGAAGGGCGGTTGTCATTAAAGTGCAGGTCTGGGAAATAATTCATCATGAAACAGTAGCTGTTGATAATTTGCATGACAGAGGGATACAAAATGATGTAGCATGGCAAAGCATCTTGCAGCCCTGGTTCCTCATAAATCACTCTCAGCCATTAGTCACCATGAAGCACCCCCTATTGTGTCCTCCAGCTACACATTGGCACAGGATTTAAACACACACACACACACACACACACACACACACACACACACACACACACACACACACACACACACAATCAAGATCTTTAGCTCAATAAAACGGACTTTTGGTGAACAAAAGCAAGTATCTGACTTGCTGAAATAAGTTAGGAATAGTAAGAAGACATTAGGGTTTGGTTGTAGGTGAAAATTTCCAACCGGTCACCATTAGCAACATCACCACCAGTCAGCAATATCAGCTATATGTATGACGTATGTGACATGACAGGCAGTCCTGAACCTTGATTAGAAATTGATGGGATAATTCTGTAATACTGGTGGCTGTCCTGCACCTGTCAACAAAAAAAAAAAAAACAATCCAGAGCCGAAATGTAAAATACATCTTGTTTCATGTTGTAGCACTGGTACAGCTGTTGGGGTTCTGACAGTTTCAGCTGTGTGGTGGCAGGCTGTATCAGACTATGTTTATAGCAAAGGCAAAGGTAATAAGTAAGTATTTATTGCTTTTCTTGGCTCACTGTATCATAATATGAATTTATTTGTATGCCATCTGTTCAGTGCTCTGGTGGGATGAGAAACCAACACTAATTGTGAACCATTAATGAAGCCACAATGTTGTGAAACTGTAAACATAGAAGTGTAATTAGCAGGAGAAAAGGTTTGTCAAATGATTTTTGGGACAAATAGCAGATTTGACCGATGACTTTAAACATGCAGTTTCTATGTAACTCTTAACCACGTATCCAGTTCAGGGTAGCTAGGGGCTGTAGACTATCTCAAGTTTCATAAGGCAGGTTTTACCCTGGATAGGTCACCACTGATCACAGGGCTAACACAGAGAGAAAACTGCTTAGAGGTGTTACCAGATGGCTGATGAGTGTCAAGACTTGTGTCAAGGACTGTGGTGCAGTCAATTCTAATAGAAGTGGTTGATATGCACTGCTCAAAAAATAATTTAACAAAACACTAAAAATCATACATTGGATCTTGAAAGAAATACTCAAGCTGAAAATCTTTACTGATATGTTCTTCTTCTTTTGGCTGCTCTTGTTAGAGGTTGCCATAGCGATCATTTACCTCCCTCTTACCCTATCCCTTCCATCCTCTTCTGTTCCTCACAACACTCTGCATGCCCTTCTTCACTACATATATGAACCTTCTCTGCGATCTTCCTGTTTTCCTCCTGCCTGGTAACTCCATCTTCAACATCCTTTGTCCAAGAGATCCACTATCCCTCCTCTGAACATGCCCAAACTATCTCAATCTTACCTCTCTGACTTTGTGTATAAAGTGCTCAACCTGAGCTGTCCTCTGATGTACTCATTTCTAATCCTGTCCATCCTGGTCACATCCAGGGAAAATCTCAGCATCTTAAATTCTGCCACCTCCAGCTCTGCCTCCTGTCTTTTTGTCTGTGCTACTGTCTCCAAACCATACATGATAACAGGTCTCACTACTTTCTTGTAAACCTTCCCTTTCCCTCTTGCTCTTATCCTTCTGTCACAAAATACCCCTGACACTCATCTCCACCCTGCCTGCACTCTCTTCTTCACCTCTCTTGTGCTCTGTCCATGGTTGATCCCAGGTATTTGAACTCATCCACCTTCACTACCTCTGCTTCTTTTATTTTCACCATTTCACATGCCTTCCTCTCATTCACACTTTTCTCACTGGTGCATACCTCCACCTCTCAAGGCTCTCTTCTGCCTGCTGCCTACTCTCACCACAGATCACAATGCATCTGCAAACATCATAGTCCACAAAGACTCATGCCTGACCTCATCTGTCAATCTGTCCATCACCACTGTAAACAAGAAGGGGCTCAGAGCTGATCCCTGATGTAATCCTGCCCCCACCTTGAACAGATTTGTCACTCTTACTGCACACCTCACCACTGTCTCAACAACCTCATACATGTCTTGCACCACCCTCAAATACTTGTGCCATTCCTGACTTCCTCATACAATATCACAGTTCCTCTCTTAGCATCCTATCATAAGCTTTCTCAAGATCCACAAAGACACAGTGCAACTCCTGACCTTCTCTATACTTCTCCATCAGCACTCTCAGAGGAAGCATTGATATTTGTTGAAAGCAAAATGACATTATCAGAAACCCTTTGAGGGCTGTATTTAAAAAAATCCCACCAAAACATCAAAGCTTCCAGATGTCAATTCAGAATACAAAGTGGTAATCACAGGCAGATCCAACTTGGCTCATAATGTGGCTCAGTAGTGTGTATGACACCCATGTGCCTATATGTACTCAACATCTGGATATGCTCCTGATGAGACAGCAGATGGTCTCTTGGGGGATCTACTTCCAGACCTGGATGAGGGCATAAGTGAGCTGCTGGACAGTTCTGTGGTGCTATTTGGCAGTGTCAGATGCACCAAAATAATGTCCCAGAGGCTCTCCTTCAGGTCTGGGAAATATGAATGCCAGTCAATGGCATCAATGAATCTGTCACCCAGGAGCTACTTACACACTCTGGCCACATGAGACTGGGCATTATACTGCAACAGAAAAAGGTCTGACAGTGAGTCTGAGGATTTCATCCCCATACCCAATAGCAGTCAGAGTACTGTTGGCTAACACAGGGAGATCTATGCAACCCTCCAAGAATATGCCTCGCCAGACCATTTCTAACCTACTGCCACACTGGTCATACTGTATGATGTTGCAGGCAGTGTACGTTCACCACGTTCTTCAGACTCTTTCATGTCTGTCACATGCGTATGGTGTGAACCTGCTCTTATCTGTGAAGAGAACAGGGTTTCAGTGGGGAACCTGCCAGTATTGGTGTTCTCGGCAGAAAGCCAGTCAAGCTGCACAGTGCTGGGCTGTGAACAGAGGTCCCACTGAAGAATATTGGGCCTCCATGCCACCCTCATGGAGTCTGTTTCTGACAGTTTGGTCAAAAACATGCATGAGCAATGTGCTGGAGGTCATTTTTAAAGGTACTGACCATGCTCCTGTTCCTCTTTGCATAAAGGAGCAGATACTGGTCCAGCTGCTGAGTTGATGCCTTTCTACAGCCCTGTCCAGCTCTCCTCATGTAACAACGCATCTCTTGGTATCTCCTCCACACTCTTGAGAATGTGCTTCCAGCCATGTATGGATGTGCCATCCTGGAGGAGGTGGACTACCTGGGCACCCTGAATGGGCTACAGGCAAAAAATTTCTGCTACCAGGAGTAACGAGGACACTAGCAAAAAACAAAACTAGAGAAAAATCAGTCAGGAAGGATAAGAAGAAAGCAATGGTCTGTGACTACCACTTGTAAAACCATTCCCTTTTTGGGTTGTCTTGTTGCCTCTCCAGTGCACCTGTTGTCACTTTGATTTGCACCAAAGCACGTGAAATGGAGTCACAATGTTTTATGCCTCCCAACTGAAATTACTAATGTCCCTAAAGTTTAATTAATTTTGTGCTATACTGCAAAGATCAAGAGTTCAAGAGTTTTGGAGCAGTGTGTTTGTCCAATCATCTATACTCTTCAAACATGCAATTTCAGGTATTGAGGCAATAATTATGAAAACAAACAAACAAAAAAAACAATAGCAAAGAAGGCATCTGCAGGTACTCATATCCCATAGGTTCGCAGTGACAGCACTGGGGTGATAAAAAAAACTAAGACAGCCAGGCAAAAACGTTTAACCATGATCAACTTTTTAGATACAATGCCCCCTAAAAAAAGTCAACAAAGTGGCCTTTTATTGGTAGTTCTATTATCCATTGTACTGTTCAAAGAAGCCTTTCTAGATTGTGTTTAATCATCCTAGTACCTGAAATGATACATTTTGACCTATGAAGACCCTGTCTGATTTCCCAGAACTACATCCTTAACAATTTCCACCTTTGGATTCATTAGAAAAAGACACAAAGACGGAGTAAGAGAGCAGGAAACAAAAAAACAGAGTATTACTTAGGCTCATCATTAAAACAATGGGGTTAAAGGCTTAACTGTGCCCTCTTATCAAATTCCCAGTGGGTGATAAATGTGTCTTCACTTCTGAACAGAGTAAAACCCTTGCTGATAAAGACAACCAGCGGCAAGAGAGTAAGAAAATGAGAGAGAGAGGAGAAGATAGGGGGGTTCAACAGAGCAGTGTACGGCTTATCTTTGCCTCTAATTACCTACTGTATATGCAACTCTACAGCCCCTAGTAATGTTGGGAATTTGAATGAAATTCTCTATTGCATTTTTGGGTGTGTCGATGTTTTTTCTCTCGCACATAAACAGGTTTGGAAGTGAACAAAGGCAGCAGGGAAATGTGTCTGTACATTCATCCATCCTGGCGTGCATGCGAGCTCCTCCTTAATGTAGGATATAAACCTTCGACCAGGTGAGAGAAAAAGGGGAGCAGAAGAAATCTAATTACAGTACTCCATCTATAAGGAGAGGAGAGGCTGAGAGCACTGCTGGGATTTCTGCTACTCCACTTGCTGTTGGAAAGCAGACAACAGACCCCAGCAATGGGAATTCAATCTCCTCTGAGGAGTTAAAACCTGTTTTCTCTAAATTCAACATCCCCAGCAAGCATAAAGCCTACAATTTTTGCATGTCTTTCTTTCTATACTTGCAGTATCTAATTCCGGCTGCAACGCATTCATGTACTGAAAATTTTGCAAAGGTAAGGGTGATAAAGCCTGAGCATTATTTACTATGACGGGCTGTCTATAGGCATACATAAGGCACTTGTGATAGAAATACACATCAAAAATTCAAATATGATCTTTTAAGGTAAAGGAACTTAGTTCAAAATAGACAGTATGGTAAAATATTTGGCTAAGTTAAGAAATTTGCCCAACTGTGTTATTGATGTAAAAAAAAAAAAACACAACAGAACTATTCTCAGAAATGATATCTCATTGTATCAAGTTTATGACACCTTCAATATACAGTACAGTTTGCTTCATAAGTATTTCCAGCTTTAACTTCTAAGAACTAATCATTGTCAAACCATTTCTCATTAAAATTGCATCTTTCTGTTTCTGTAGACTATCAGGCAGGCCTGCAAGGCCTTATTCTTTTTATTCTTCATCATCTTCAGGTGTCTGTCCAGAGTATTGCAAGCCCAGCGGTGCCCAGGCCTAAACTGACCCACCAGGCCTAGACATGATATGCATAAGCTGAAGGTAAAAGTGGTGAAAAATAAAATACACTCAATATAAAACAATGCCAAAGTTCCTAATAATGACGTGAGTGTACCAGCAAAGGTCAGACTGCTCTAAAATTTTCAGACAGTTTTTTTCCCTACTCTTCATTATATCCTATACCACTCCAGGCAGATATCCCTTACATGGCCATCTCAAGCACACAGCTCTGGAAGAACATAATCTCCACTCACTTGCTGTTCAACCTTTCTGCTGGCAAGGGGTATCCAGCAAGAAGAATGTTATTCAAAAAAGGGTTTCAGACTGGATAGACTGAGGGGCAGCACCAAGGCTTAGTATAAGATAAATAAGTCTTATTTTGAACTCTGAGATATGCAAAGCTACTTTATTAGAGCCCCAAAAAATATAGAGTTGGAAATGAGCTTAAGAGGTCCCCTTTAAACATCTAACCTGATTTTAAGCCAACTGATTGCTTTATTAACAAAAACAGTTATTCCCTGATCAGTAGGTGAGTGGGCTGCTGCCTGTTGCTAGGTGAAATTGGTTACCAAGAAGTATATTGTGCTACATCAAACAACTCCTCTCGATTGCTTTGGTTACAAGCAAATTGTCCGAACTGCCTATAGTTTGGAACTGGGCACCTCCACCAGCCTGCTCTGGGGTGCACAAAGTTGTGTCTGTAGAGCCAGAGATAGAAGAGCCGCTGGTGTCACAGTGCTCTGAGGCTAACAGGAGCTGGGTGGAGCCAGAGGCACCTCTCTCCCCCGACAGGAAGGCTTCCTTGTAGAATGGTTTGCCACTCACCTGCTCTTCTACAACCGAAACAAGTGCAGGGAGGAGCAGCTGCTGGGTCAGAAGGCCGAGGAGCTGGGAGTTACTGCTAAGTGATCAAAACTGATACATAGTACCTTTAAACATTGTAACTGACACGCAGTTATTTTTAAATAATTACACAGCAGCCTATTGAAGGAGCCTATATAAGTGCATCATTGCATTAACTTTTTCTATGCAAAATACACATATTACATAAAAACATTTTTACATGTGGTTTTTTGCAGTATTCAGGGAACTATTTCTGGGGATGGTTCTGTAACATGTTGGACTGGCTATGACAAACAGCTGGCGAGTGGTCCGTGAGCTACAGCAAACAGTTGGCAACTGATCTGGGATCGTTTGGCAAATGGTTGCTGAAACTGACGCAAACCACCTAGCAAAAGAAAGTTTGAATTTCAGTCAGTTAGTGGTAGCTGGAGTTTGCAAGGTTTTTGGATTGCTAAGGGGTTGCTGACTGGTCTCAAGACCTGTGTGGCTGGGGCCTAAAGGGCTTCCTTCACAGTTTTTGAACTAAAACTGAACTGTAATGAAAAGTTCTTCTACCAGGTTAGTCATAAAAGAAGTTAAAAAAATTTTTTACCCTAAATTTAATGAAAGTTTGCAAAGCCACTGAAAAACTAGATATAATTGAGATGTACTTTTGAAATGAGCCCTTTTCCCAATCAGGTGCTTGATTTAAACTCAAAACAAATTAAACAGATCAAGCGAGTGCACATTTAAACGCATGATTTAAAATTAACCAAACCACTAACCATACTAATTGCTTATGCAATTAAAACAGGGATTTCTCAATACTAGCCAGGAGGGGGTCATCACTGCGACAGAGTATCATTAATATGAGCTGGAATGCAGTTAACAGTTCTCAGAGTGGAACTGCTCGCTCTGATGAGCCAGAAGACTAATTGGTGTTCCACCTTTCCCATGTGCATATGTGCTGCTGAGAAAATGTATAGATACGTACTGTATAATATTTCATGCTTCGACAATCAAACCACTGCATACTAATTTGTATGCAACACGCGTATAAATTGCAAACTGACACACACGCACATAAAAATATAAAAAATACGAAATAATTACTCAAACAACAAACAAGACACATTTGTCTTATGGGATGAAGAAGTAGGTAAAAGGATGTCAAATACTTCCAAGAGGGGAAAAAAATCTATTAAATGAATTTGTTTGTCTACAGGGGACCATGTTCTCTCTTTCCATCATATGCTACTGAGTGGTGTGGGGGATGCAGAAAACACAGTGGCAGCAATAACACCCTCACAAGTGCTGAACCCAGCTGCTGCAATTCAACTGACACCACGAAAAGACACCTCTAGAGTGGTCGGAGAACTCAGTTACACAGAGCAATATGTACTTTTAAACAAACGAGCTGATGCCAAAGAGACATTTGTCTAACATCCAGTGATCCTATTTCAAGGTTGATTTCCGTAGCATTAGAATTACAAGAAAAAAAACGAGGACAGCTGTCCAATTTTACCTCTTAGTTCTTGCCAAACTCCAGTTTGGCTCAAATATGAACTTGCAGGCAGCCAACTAAGAAGAACATCCTTAACTAAGAATATCCCAATTTTCCCAACAATGTTCATCTGTTGCTGGTAAAAGGAAACAATGTAAGAACATCATAAAGAGCTTCCCAGTCCTTTCACACTATAAAACATGTAATACTTAAGCTGCTGGTTTTCCTACATTTGTCTTCAAGGCAAAAGTATACAGGGGCTATTTAGCTCTAAACTCAGCCATTCCAACTACTTAGTTAATGAGAGTTTAGAAGAAAAATGACACTCTTGCTTTATGTGCCCATGCTTATTTGTTCCTCAGAATTAATCTCTCTGAGAAAAAGTCATGGGAGAGAAGTGTATTTGGAAGTGTGTGTGTGTGTGTGTGTGTGTGTGTGTGTGTGTGTAGGGTTAATGATGCTGCCCTTTACTGTTATGACAGTAATGATCACTAGGCTGCAAAGCACATCTGGAAGCTTCAGATCACAGGGTGCAGCAGTGAGGACAGACAAACAGGGAAGGGGTATGATGTGTTAATAACACAACACAAAGAGGGGAAAAAAGATCATAGCTGACGTACGTCAGAAAGAGACATAATTTTAACATGGAAGAGAGGAAACGTGGCCTTTCAAGTGAAAGAAAAACCAACAACACAATTTCTCTAGCTCTCTTTTTTACTCAGTATGCAGTAAATCATATAATCTAGTTATGTGCAATTCCGCGCCTGTTTCTGAAAAGCATGCAGCCACACCACTGGGGAGTTCAATTATTTGCTTGTCTTGTTGGGAATTCCTGCTTAGTGGATCTTTCAACAGTTCATTAATTTTGTAGCTGAAATGTAAAGTTTTGCTATAATCACACATTAATTTCACTTAATATGAAATCTATTAGCATTATATGTATGAAGATATTTTTCCTTTGCATAGCTTTATGATGTAGCCAATTATTTATTAGTGCACACAGTTAATGATACAATGCACTTGTATAAATAGCATTATAAATTACATCTAATGTATACTCACTGATCACTTTATCAGATACACCTACTCAACTGCTCAACAAATATCCAATCAGCCAATCACATGGCAGCAACTCAATGCATTTAGTCATGTAGACATCAAGACAACCTGCTGAAGTTCAATCTGAGCATCAGAATGGAGAAGAAAGGGGCTTTAAGTGACTTTGAACATGGCGTGCTTGTTGGTGACAGACAAGCTGGTCCCAGTATTTCAGAAACTTTTGATCTACTGGGATTTTCCCACACAACTATCTCTAGGGTTTGCAGGGATAGTCCAAAAAAGAGACCAACTTATGCAGAAGAGCAACTCTGAATGCAGATGGGCTACAGTAGCAAAAGATCACACGAGGTGCCACTCCTGTCAGCTAAGAACAGGAAACCGAGGCTACAGTTTGCAGGGGTTCACCAAAATTGAACATAAAAGAATGCAAAACCGCTGCCTGGTCTGATGAGTCTCAATTTCTGTAGTGGATTTTGGCCTAAACAATTTTAAAGCATAGAGCCATTCTGCCTTGTATCAGTCTGTTGGTGGTGGGGGCATAATGGGGTGGGAAGTATTTTTTTTCCACACTTCAGGCTATTAAGTTCCAATCGAGCATTGTTCAAATATCACAGCCTGCCAAAATATTGTTGTTGTCCATCCCTTTATCACCACAATGTTTTTAGGGCTGCTTTCAAAGTCACAAAACTCAAATGATCTTAAACTGGTTTCTCGAACATGACAATGAGTTCACTGTATTTAAATGGCCTCCACAGTAACTGGATCTCAGTCTAATAGAGCACTTTCAGGATGTGGTGGAACTGAAGATTCACATCATGGATGTGCAGCAACTGTGTGTTGCTATTGTGGACCAAAATCTCTGAAGAAAGTTTCCAGCATCTTGTTGAATCTATGTCATGAAGAATTAAGGTAGTTCTGATGGTAAAATGGTGTCCAACCCAGTACTAGCAAGATTTACCTAATAAACTGGAAGGTTGCTGTCAACTCATTGTCATTATGATTTTTTTGTTAATTCTGACACACTTCGCTTTGTCGTCCTCTGATACAGTCAGTATGCTGCTGCATTTGGTACACCTAAAATATTTCACAATATAAACCCTATTAAAATCAAGGGTTTCGGTCTACTGTAATGCTTTTAATATGATATGCACACAGAAATTAATGAGTTTGGATTAGCAGTGTAGTGCAGTAACTTAGCAGGTTGGTGGCTGGAGGAGAAAATATTGTTTCTTTAATATTTTAATACTGCATTAATATTTTTTAATATTGTTTAATATTTTTATAATAAAAATGTATCTTTCAGCTGCTTTTATTCTCCCCAAGGGGTCACCACAGCTGATTAATCCACATTGGTAATTTGCCAGAAGTTTTGCGCTTGATGCCCTTCCTGGCGGAACCCCCCATGGTGAGAGGGGCTTGTGTCCCCACCTGGAATTGAACCAGGGACCTTTCACTTGTAAGGCAAATGTGTAAACCACTACACTATATTTATAAATACATTTAAAAACTAATCTAAATCTAGCTACAGTCGTGGTAGGCTAAATGCTAACATTAACTTGTTAAACATGCTCACAATGACAACATTGAAATGTTGAACTTCAGCTGGGATAATGTGGGCCATTTCACCAGTTCAACTATTTGAGCTCTTTTATACAGTGAGTTCTTTCACTGTGTCATTTTCTGCTCTTGTAGCGACCCCACTGACTACAATATATCTGATTTAAACACGCAGTGGCCACTCTATCACGAACTGACATGGAGCGCTGATGATCTGTCACTTCTTTTACAAGCATGCCTCCAGGACAGATTCCAGAAAACTCAGATTACAGATGTTACGGCATCCGTCACTTCTTCTATTAGATGACTGAGAAAGCAGAAAAAGCATGAAAGTGAGAGATCATATGAAAGCAGAATGAAACAAGACAGAAAAACTGCATTATTCAGAAGTAACTGGTCTAACTTCTCTTATGAAAGTGCAGTTTTTTGTCAAGTCATCTGATTACCATGTTAGAATTGATACATTTAGCACATCCGTCAAGGACTAATAGAAATAATGACATGGCTGTGTGTTTAAATAGCTTTTTCTGTAATTTTTTTTAGAACTTCCAGACTTCCTATAGTCAGAATGACTAAGAATCTTCATAAATATGTCAAAATGAAGAATATTCTTACAGTGAAATCAAATCTGTCCATGTGAGCAGAAGAAAGAAGAAATTTGAAGATCAATTTTAGAGGCAGAGCTTGGCTTAATTCTTATGTATGGGACAAGAGTAGACAGAGGGTACATAAATATGATAAATAAAATATGACTGCTTTGACAGAAATACTAGAAATGACATCCCTTCTGTTGCTGTAATAAAGGCATATACGTGCCAGTCGTATGAATACATGAATACAGTCATGTCAACCAGAGTGGATGTATCAACAAATTCATTGCAAGGTCATACTGTACAATGCTTGGAGAACTTGCAAAAAATAAACAAACAAAAAAAAGCTACAGCTCCGCTTCAGTTAGCGTGTTAAATGTTAAAGTTCAAGACAGAACAATCAGACAAAGACTGAAATAGTGTGGTTTGTTTGGAGGGGTTGACAGGAAAAACCCAATTCTCACTAAACATAACATGACAGCTCAGCTTAGGTATGCAAACTTGCATCTGAACAAACCACAATAGTTCTGGAATGATGTCCTTTGGACAGATGAGACCAAAGTGGAGACGTTTGGCCATAATCCACAGTGCCATGTTCGGTGAAAACCAAACACAAACACCTCATACCAACTGACAAACATGGTGGTGAAGGGGTGATCATTTCGGCTTGTTTTGCAGCCACATGACCAGGGCACCTTGCAGTCAAGGAGTCGACCACTAACTCCTCTCTACATCAAAGTATTCTTGAGGTAAATGTTAAGGCATCTGTCTGACAGCTAAAGACTGGCTGAAACTGGTCGTGCAGGAGGACAATACTCCCAAGCACACCAGCAAATCTACAACAGAATGGCTCAAAAAGAAAAAAAAAATTCAAGGTGTTGCAATAACCCAGTCAAAGTTTAGACCTCAACCCTCACTCAAATGCTGTGGCACCTGGACCTTAAGAGAGCTGTGCATAAACAAATGATTGTGAAGTTCAATAAACTATCGCTTCAAATTATTTTTTTCCTGCAGCCATGTTGTTGGCTATTGTCTTTTTTTTTTAATGTCAATGACTATCACCTGTGAAAGTTGATTGTTCATTGGGATTTACGTGAAAGTGAGACGGCTAATATATGTTACCTTTTGTTCTGCAAGTCTTGTAAATCGTTTTACAAGTCTCCAATGGGAATTTTCAACAGCTAATTTCCCTGACAGTACTAATGCCCAGAGGGAGGCCTGCAATCTTGGAGGTACTATGGAGGAAACGTCGGGATTTCAGAGCAGGAGCTGTTACACTAGTTATCGTGGTGGCTGTGAGGTGTTTGGACAATAATATGGATGAGTTTAATGAGCTGATCAAGACCAAAGGGAATGTAGTGAGTGTAGTTTGATGTGCTTCATTGAGTGTTGCAGGAAGATGCTATCACACTTGCAGTTCCTGAACTGCAGTGTGACTGCCCCTGCTTCAGGACTTTTTGGTGTGACATGTATGTTATTCTGAGTGCTAGGAGGAGATGTGGAAGTATTGTGCTATTTGTAATTAAATTTGGTGTAATCCTGGATGTTGCTGTGGGGGAGCGTTACTGTGGCCTGAATGATCAACTTCTAGTTGTGAAATGTGTAAATATTACTTGCCAAGGGAATTTGTTATTGCTTTTGCTGTCTGAATCCATTTTGAATCAACACACTGTTTGGATTCCTTCATCAGCTGATGTAGAGGTTGTTCAAATGACTGTAGCTGTCATGAATGGCTATAGATAATTAATGGTTCCTGACCACCCTCTCCACTACAGACTGAACATGCACCTGAACACGTTGTCTAACATCTATTTCAGCTTTGCATCTATAGGGATAGATGCTGAAGGTCTTAGACATCTTGTGCCACAACTAATTTTAGATTTGAGCTCCTTGTTCTGTTATGTTGGATTTTGATTTTGTTGAGCTCTTCACCGTTTGTATTTTGTATTGCTGCTGTAATACAACCATTTTCCAACTTTTGGAGTAAATAAAATATTTCTCATCTTACTATGGCTCTACAAACTATTGAATCATGGGGTGTACTTAGTTTTTCAAATATGGCCTCTCCATTTTGGCTTCATTTTGTTACACAAGTAATGACACTGGAATCTTTTGTATGGCTTTGTACCTCAGGTTAGATTTAAATAATTTTACTACCTGGTAAATACTAGATGATTTTGTCATTATGTCCTGAAAATTTTAAAACTAAAAGAAAGTGTATTTTCGTCTTGACATGAAGTAATTTCCCCCCAGGGATTAATAAAGTATTCTGATTCTGATTCTGACTCTGAATGCAATTGTAAATGCCTGTAGTTCATTGAATGCATGCCCTGCGCGTAGCCTGCATTTATAATTGCTAGCAGGGCATATGTGAACGAGAACGTGGATAAGAAAGGACACTGGCTCGTTCTACATCAACACCCTCTGCTCCTGCCTATGAAAAGCTTGTAGAGATTGCCCTTTGAAATTTTAACCAGTGTTACCTTGGAGGAGGAATCAATTATGAGCGAGAGGGGTCATCGGACCAAGGCGGGCCAACATGTTTAAATACATGCAGAAATAATAGATGGATAATGAAATTAATAACATCCTGCGTCTGTCACCTTGATGCATGACTGAAAAGTACTTGTCAGTATGAGAGGTGCTGTCAATCAGCAGAGCAAAGCTGGCTGATTAGTCTGATATGTGTTAGGCGAGTTGCTACCGAAAGATATCTTGTCCTTGTGAGAGTTTCCTTGCCCCGTACTTTTGTTGTATTCTCTTATAAGCTCACAACAATGGATTGATTATAGAATTATTCTTCTTATAGGAAGTGAATGGATTATTTAATTAAATTATGTCTGTGTTGTGTGTGCCAGGAGCTCCTCCTGTGGTTTTTGGATAATGACATATTAATCCTCTGGGCTGGGATCTTAACTGTGCTTCAGTAAGATATGCTTGAAATGAACAGGTTTAATAGGAATATCAGCTAAGACATATTACGACAAGAAACTTAAAACAGTGGCCTAAATCCATTATTATAAAAGAAACAATGCTGATATTTCAGAGCCCCGGAAGAGGCAGCTGCTTCACTTTTAAGACAATAAAACTGCTTTATCTTTTTTGTGACTTCTAATTATAGCAAAATGCACAGAAGTGGACTTAAAAGATGAAGTGGTTCAAAGACTCAAATGATTTTTTAAACTGCTTTTGACTAAGATACTGGATGATAATAGACTGAGTCTGAATTCATTAACCTGAGGAAATAGGAAGAAGCCTATAATTTGTGTATCCTGTTCTCTTACCTGCCTTCTTGAACCTGTCCATGAGGTCTTGTCTGACTATCCTCTGCAGGTTGAAGTAGTCATCCTCTTCATCAGGGCTTTTTAAGTACAGAGGGATGTGCTGGAATACCAGGATGTGTTTGGGTTTAGATTCCTGAACAGATACAAATGGGATTGGTGATTACATCATAGATCTCCAAAGACAAATTTCAAATGTTGTGCCCCATGGCTACACACCCTGCCAATAACCTAAATCTGTGGTCCCCAACCTTTTTTGTACCACGGACCGGTTGCATTTATGAACTTTTTCCGCGGACCGGGGGGGGGTCCAATATTGTCAGTTAATAGTCTGTAATCTGAATGCAACAACTACACTTTATATAGAGAAGGTACATGTGTACGGGTGTTTTGTCTCAATGTGGTGAAGCAGTTTTGTAGGTTTCGTTGCTTCATTAGCCAGTCGGTCACAGCGGGTGTAGAGCTTGTGTATTACCTGTTGTAGCTGCCAGGCGGGAGGAGAAGAGGAAGACCACAGAGAAGAGTCATGGATGTAGTGAAGGAGGACATGCAGAGGGTGGGTGTGAGGGAAGAGGATGCAAGGGATAATGTGAGATGGAGGCAGATGATCCACTGTGGTGACCCCTAACGGGAGCAGCCGAAAGAAGGAGAAGAATGAACCTGTAACTTAGGTAAGAATCTTTGTATTTTCTTTAAAATGCAGCTTTCTTTTTGCTGGCGGTCCGTGACCCTTCTGCTGTCCCGTTTGTTTGCTCGAAAAAGCTCTTCAGTGAATTTTATTTTCAAGGGTTAACTTGTGTCACTGATGTGTGAAACGACGTTCTAGAGTCAAGTGCGGTTAGTGAGGCGAG
>VUQH01082127.1:0-19753 GCA_015106775.1 Etroplus canarensis | reverse complement strand
TAATGAAGTTGGCATGTATATACACTGGTAATTAAGTGTCCCCTGGCAACTTGGTTATTGTTTTAATTATACTTAATATCAAAAGCTAAAAATCTCCAAGAGATGCTCAGTGGCTTCAGTGCATCAATAATTTACTAAAGCTGTTGTCTGTTAGGCGTGGTTGGGTTGCATGCGGCTGACTGTTACTTGGTTTGTCGGCCCCCATTGGTAACCTCTTGGCCACTTTAGAATGGAAAATTGTCCAACTTGCTCTTTTGCTTTTTCTTCACTCTTATGAAGAAATTCATGGGTTAAAACCAAGAATGTGGTGCAAGGCACACTTATGTGTCAAGAAACTATTATACAGTTGGTGAAACTTTGCATCCGATGTGCTCTAGTGGATCTTGTAACAGATTTTTGATGCTAGTTCTGTAAGATTCAGTAAAATTGATCAAGATCAATCTATCAGAAGCTTTTAAAACTGCTTTAAACTGTTTATAGATACAGTACTGCTCAAAATTTTGGACACACCTCAGGGCATGGGTGTTTCTTGTTATCTGAGACAAACTAAATAAAAAGCATTGATGCACAAATGCACAAAATGAAATTCTGGAACATGAAGCCAGTGTGCTAAAGCCATTATATGAAGGATTTAAAGGTAAATTTCTTAAAATAGCTGAGCAAGTAAAATCGCAGAGCATCAGAGATGTTTGGAAGTGAGAAATTTTTTAGGTAAAATCGAACTATCCTGATCACGCTTTGGGTGTCTTTTAAAGGTACATTTGTGGTTTAGTTTTCCTCTCGGTGGGCTGTTAATGATTTATCCCGAAACATTATTTAGCAGCAGATTGAGCTTAGACCAAAATGCACATACTTGGTAGAAGGCACAATATCCTCAGTACGATAAAAGAAAGCTAAACTCACTGTAGGTCACTGAAGAACTCAGCTGATGTTTTTGCTGTCATGATTTGCTGTAAATGTTAAAAATAATGACAGATAAAGAAATACTCCACTCAGCATGTGCTCAAACTTTTGACTTGTGCTGTATATGCTGATTTATTGTCTTAAGCACTTAGTTTCCCTGCAAAGTACCATCTTAAGAAAAGAGGTTACTTCCTTCTGTTGTTATATAAGCTTTTTTGTACACAGAATCTTTAACAGAAGGGTTAAATGCACTGTTTTTCCTCCTCTGTCCTACAGCAGTATGAAGGGGATTAAGTGGTGGAATAACTGCAGGATGTGTAGTTAGTATTAAAGACCTGCTGAAGGCCATCTGCCCTCCTAAACTCACACACATGCATGCTCAGACACATGCTCCCCCACCATACGCTTATCCTGACAGCCTTCTCAGTGACATGAACAGCTACATTATTCTGTGTGCCCTTGGAGTGTGTGTGTCTGTCTTATTTAATGCTGATTCTCTCCTTGGTATGGTGAGAGACAGCTTGTTGACAGGGCGTCCTGTCATTTTTGCTTGCTCTGCAAATGCACAGGTGGAATGTGTTTGTGTGCATGTGTGGCCACTCAGAAAATGCCCCAGTTAAAAAATTTGGGTCCAAGTTACATTGCGTCATATGTCAAATCAAACTTGTTTTTATCAGTACCACACGCGCACTTGAGATCTCATGAGCTGCTGTTGTTGACCAGCACTGAATGTCTTCTGCATGCTGTTTTATGTCACATTGATTTAAGCTCCAATTAGCTTACTTTGTGCCAGGAAGGATGTCGCAACTTTATTACATGATGAGAAAAGCCTTTCTTTTCTCCGGACTCTTACTATAATTAAATGAAAGAATATGAGGTCTTGCAAACTCAGGAAAGAAACTGCCTGTGTTTGAAGTAAAAGTCTGGCAGTATACACCGGATTATAGACTATTACTGCTGTTTCATTCGTCTTTTTCTGTTGCTGCATTGGCTAAATTGCGCTGCTCATCACTATATTTCATTTATTTGGGCTGAATCTGAATGCAGAACCATGGGTGAAAAAGTTTATATTTTATATAGAAATGCATCCCTTCAAACCACACAAAGTTTCATGCTGACACCTTTGGGGGATTTTCCATTCCCACATCATGTCTTAACCACTGCAAGCAGGTAATTATAATTACATTTACAGAGTAGCTTGATAGTCTGTTGCCTTTAAACAAATAAACAAAAAAACCACACACACACAGGAAAAATTATTGCAAATGTGAGCAAGAGTTAGTTTAAAATGGACCTATTTTGTTTGTTTCCAGTTCCATGTTTGTAGTTCTTGTACTGAAGTAGCTGTAGTAACTACAGAGGGATCAAGTTGATGAGCCGTACCAAGAATATATTGGAAACAGTTATTAAAGCAAGGTTAAGAAGAGAGGCGACGATCAGCGAGCAGCAATATGGCTTCATGTTGAGAAAGAATACTAAAGTTGCAAAGTTTGCTTTGAGATTACTATTAGAGAAGTATAGAGAAAGTCAGAAGGATTTGTGCTGTGTCTTTGTGGATCTAGAGATCCACAAAGACACATCGGGTGGCAAGAGAGGAACTGTGGTATTGTATGAGGAAATATGTGAAGGTTTTGCAGGATATGTATGAGGACAGTGAGACAGTGTTGAGGTGTTTGACAGATGGGTTCTATGTGGGGGTGGGATTACATCAGGGAATCTGCTCTGAAGACCCTTCTTTTTTGCAATGGTGATGGACAGGTTGACAGATGAGGTCAGGCAGGAGTCTCCATGGGCTGATGTTCACAGACGCCATTATGAACTGTAGTGAGAGTAGGAAGCAAGTGGAAGAGAGCCTGGATAGGTGGAGGTACGCACTGGAGAGAAGAGGAATGAAAGTTAGTAGAAGCAAGACAGAGTACATGTGTGTGAATGAGAGGAGGGCAGGTGAAATGGTAAAGATGCAAGCAGTAGAGGTAGTGAAGGGGGATTAATTTAAATACCTGGAGTCAACCAAAACAACAGACGATGCACAAGAGAGGTGAAGAAGATATTGAGTCAAGTTCTTATACACCAAACTCATCCAAACATCCTTTGTGGATCTTGCGTTGTACACCGGGGTATAGCTATGCTGGAACAGAGGAGAGCCTTTCCCGAACTGTTTCCACAAATTTGTCCAACATGTCTTGGTAAGCTGAAGCATTAAGATTTCCCTTCACTGGAACCTGGCCAAGCCCAGAAAAATATCTCCATGACATTATCACTCCTCCACGAGAGCCAGACTCTTCCATCAGACTGCCAGATAGAGAAGCATGATTGGGTTCCACTGCTTCAGAGTTCAGTGGCAGCGCGCTTTGAGCATCTCCAGCTGATGCTTGGCATTGTGTTTAGTGATGTAAGGCTTGCATGCAGCTACTCTATCATGAAAACCCATACCATGATACCCAGATTTTGTGCTGACGTTAATGTCAGAGGAGGTTTAGAGCACTGTAATTACTGAGTCAGCAGAGCGTTGAAGATTTTGTGTTGGGCCACTATGCGCCTCAGCACTCAGCAACCTTGCGCTGCAACTTTACACGATATTCCACTTCATGGCTGAGCTGATCTAGTTCCTAAATTCTTCCACTTTGCAATGATACCATTAACAGATGATGGCAGAACACCTAGAAGGGAAGAGATTTCACCAACGCTGGAATACTGTATGCAATTTGGCAGAGGTTTTACACCAGATGCCCCTCCTGATGCAATCAGTGTCCCCACCTTGAATTGAATCAGGGACCTTCTTGCTCATAAGGCAAATGTGTAAACCACTATACTACAGAGACATGTATCAATGAAGAATATAATTTGGGGTGGGAGGCTGGTGATTTAGATTTGAAATTACCCTGTTGGATAAAAAGAATTGTTGGAAGAACTACTGTAAGTTTCACTTAAATGCGAAAATTAAAGTAAGGAAAAGAATCAAAATACTGTTGAGTGATTTTAAAAAAAAAACAAAACAAAAAACAAAGTTCTGTTAATAGTGCTGGTTTGGAGCATTTCATGCATGTTCTAAAATATGAATACAGTTTCTGTGTACTGTCTAAACTTTCTCCAACGGTTTATTACAGAGCCAAGAAGAATCCCTCCATGGCACAATTAGCCCAAAGAGCCATTTCCCTGCAGTGTGTGAAACCTTTGTTAAGAATATAAAACAGAATGGTATGGTGAAGAAGAATAGCAGAACAAGAATAGAATATGCAGTGATTTAATTAGAATAGAACAGCTTGGAATGATGAATTAAGCAAAGCAATTTCCTCAAGTTAGTTTCATCTTATCTTCCTGGAATGAATAACGTGGAACAGACGAGTATGAAATGAGGAGAAGAATTAGAATAGAGCATCATATAATGAAGTAGACCTATTTTACTCCTGAGGAGAATTCAGCCTCTCTCATAGCAAAACGCACAGAACAGGGCATAGCTTTGCACTGAAGTGAGCCAGATTGAATTGCATCGAAATGAATGGAACTATTCTCCGTTCCAAGTGCTTAATTGTGTGTTCCTGCAGCGACACGCAGGAAAAAAAATTGAGCTGTGATAGTTTTGAGCTGCGTTTACAAACCTCCTAAACTGCCAGCCCCCTTTGGCAACAGGTATGGGGTTGCCATGGCAACAGCGAGCTGTCAGTCGAGGGTGTATTAATGAGAGCGGGGTGGAGGTGCCGAGGCTACGCAGAGAAAAGAGGCCTGCACTGCGCTGCTGTCAGCATTTGTGTGTATATTCATGAGTCACGTGGACATTTATGGATCTCTGCAAATGCGTGCGTGTGTATTCATGCATTAATGTGTATGTGGTATCATGAGTTTGTGTGCATTTATGAATGTGTGTGTTTTGTGTGTCAGGTGTGAGCAGGTGTCAGAAATCCAAGCAGTTTTTGAGTGGGTTGCAAATCAACCAATTAAGAAGAAATGCCAAAAGCCACTGAACCACCTGCAGTATTAGTGAGCTGAATCTTAACACACACACACACACACACACACTTTCTGTAACCTGTCAGGGTCAGTCTTCACTTCTACTTGTACACAACAGTCTCTAAGGACTCATGTGTCACGGTGTGTCTGCTTATATTTGTTGCATTCGATCTGTTTCTTTTTAATATCTCTTCTCACTGTTTCTGTGCTTGTGTGTGTGTGTGTGTGAGAGAGAGACTGTATTTGTCCGTGTCCAATATGCGCCAGCAAATTGATGAATTGGAGTGAATGGAAAAAACCAAATACATGTATTTCAGATTCTTGGATTTAAAAAAAAAACATAAAAAGTTCAACTCACAGATGCACAGTTCAAATAAAGGCTGCTATTATTTTTACATAAAAATTCAATAACTTGGAGATGCACACCTCTCTGAGGACAGCCATGGGCTTTTTTCTGTATGTGTCTAATACACCTAGAGGGCTTCCCCTGAGTTCTGACACCACCTCTGTTCCTGATGCCTGAAGCGGGGGGCACACAGTATTAATGCAGGAAATGCATTTTTTCTCCATAAAGCATTACTAACACTCACATGTACCAGCACAGCCAAGAATATTAACAATTTTTGGACAACTGGGTCATTGTGCATGCTTCTTTCTTTTGGATTAATGAGCCTCAAGTCATATATAATTAGATTGCTATCTTTGTGTTTATGTCACCTTTTGAAAGAGTAATTTGTGATCTAGCAGATTCTTAATAGGAATGTTTTATCTTTTAACCCGACTGATGGAGTTCAGACTAGATTCAACATTACCAGCAGAAGTTTTTGGCAGTTTGCTGGTCTGGAACATTCAGGTGTGTGTTAACATAATGCCACAGTCTCCCCAGGAGTGGATGTCCCATTAATTTCACCCCTAGGTCAGACTGCGCAATGCTCTGAGAAACTGCAAAAAACCCCAAGAGCCACACCTCAAACTCTACAGGCCTCAGTATTCATGTTAGATGCTAAAGTTCATGACAGTACAATTAAGAAGATGACCATAACATGGCAGCACAGGTTAGGTTCATAAAGTCACATCTGAACAACCCCCAAGGCTTCTAGAACAATGTCCTTTCAGCAGATGATACCAAACTGGAGATGTTTGACTGTAGTGCACAGCATCATGTCTGTCGACAACCAAACACGGCATATCAACACAAATGCCTCATACCGACTGTTAAGCATAGTGGTGGAGGCGTGAGGACTTGAGGTTATTGTGAAGCCACATTACCTGGGCACCTTGCAGTCATCGAGTCATCCATGAACTCCTCCGTATACCAAAGTATTCTAGACTCAAATGTGAGGCCATCTTTCCGACAGCTAAATCTTCTCTGAAACCGGGTCATGCAACAGGCCAGTGATTCTAAGCACAGCAGAAAATCTACAACAGAACTGCTGAAAAAGAATAGAATCAAAGTGTTTCAATGGTCAGTCAAAGTCCAGACCTAAAAATAATTGAAATGCTATGCTGGGACCTGAAGAGATGTGCGTAAACATGTCCACAAACCTCAACAAACCTTAACCACATTGTAGAGACTGATAAAGTCATACAGAAAATGATTATTTCAAGTTACTGCTGCTGGAGGATGTTCTACAAGCTATTGAATCGCAGGGTGTACTTACTTTTTCCACATGACTGCACAGAGTCCTGTGAAATCTTTATTTTCACATAACTGTATAAAATAAAATAAAATAAAATTAAATGGTTTAAATTAACAGAATGAATTCAATAGACTCTAAATGCAGTTTAAAAGTAGTGGTTCATGGAAAATATCCAATGTCTGCTTTGTCTTGAATACACAATAGGAAGAGACGCATTTTATGTTTCTACCAGCAACTGCGGCAGCAAAGTTTTGTGGGGGGGGTGGGGGGGAATAAAAGAATGAGCTACTCACAAAGCTGTAGCCACCATTGCTGCAGAAACAAAAGATACAAAAGAGCGCCATGAACAGAGTCAGTTATTGTCAGCTGAAAATCCAAGGGAAAGAAATGTCACAGCAGGGAAGGTAGTGATTGGCAAGTTTTGCAGAAAAATCACAGAGCTGGTTAAGAAATAAAAATGTGTCCTAAACAATCAGGTATGTTCTATTTATTGACCACTAAAAATTAAAGTGAGCCTCTGAGAACTGGCCTTAAGTCTAACTGACTTTAATGTGAATAAGATTGATGTTTTTCCTAATTAGTGCCCTTCAAGTACAGTCCTCATCAAACTGGCTATGTGCCTTATAAAATGAGAGAGGTTTGCATACACTGGCTGGCAGTGTATACTTTGCAGTGTGTGTGTGTGTGTGTGTGTGTGTGTGTGTGTGTGAGATGCAATGATCACGGTAGCTTGGCTTGCTTCGGTGTGTGTTTGTGCTGCTGTTGTGTGCCCTCAGCCATTAGACTGCTGAGGGACCAAGTTATCTTTCATGGTGGGATGGAGGCTTCACATGGCACACTTGGGACATTGTTAGACATTCTGATGGTGGATGTGCACACAACTACATACCTGGGCAGGAGCGTTAATGCTGGCATATGCACTGTTAGTTCAACCACACTTTAAAAAGTTACATGTTACTTTACAAACGTACCGTCTCTAGCAAGATATTTTGATTCATACAGAAGATTAACGCATCTCAAGGTTTTGTTAAAGCACAGAAGCACAGAGCCACATACTGCTACATTTCAAAGCATTCTCAAACCTAAGTGATCAAGCGTGCGTGCACACCCACACAATAAAAACAAATTACATTGCAAATGTGCACCAAAACAAATCTGTGTTAGCACAGAGATACACATACACATTCCACTGCTGCTTCTTGGCTAATAAGCCTCCATGCAGTTTGTATAGTGGAGGGTTGAGTCCCTCAGGTGCACAGTGCAGCTTTACCAGGATAAATCATGCAAACCTGAGCTGTACACTCATAAATCACCTCAGACTGTGTAAGTCTGAGTCTGTGTTCTTATGTGCATACATAATTTGCACTGAAACCCACATGTTCAAGTTTTGTAGTGTATCTGTGTGTATTTTGTTTTTTGTGCAGGTGTGTAGTGTACAGATCATTTTCTGTGTGAGGTTTCAGGAGATCTGTGGGTGCATACTGTGTGTGTGTGTGTGTGTGTGTGTGTGTGTGTGTGTGTGTGTGTGTGTGTGTGCGTTTTGGTGTTAACAAGATGGATGAAAGTGATGGGTTTACATGTCCCAAAGCAGCAGGATCGCTTTAGACTCTGTACAAGTGACCAGTAGGTGCTGCTGTGGAGCTTAGATTGAAGGAAAAAAGCATTGTGTGTGTGTGTGTGTGTGTGTGTGTGTGTTCTCTCCTTCTGTTTTTATACTATATGTTGGTGTAGTGTGAATGGGTGTACAGATAAACACTGTAGGTGTGTGTTTGCAGATGTGTGAACAGTGTTAATCTGCAGTCACCTTGTTATTATAAGCCTTAAATCTTTATTCTTCTCACTTTTCTATCCTGTATTATTTTATTTGAACCTTGTTATTCTGTATCTCACTTCATAACCCCTTCTCTTTTTTCCTTGCCACTATTTCAGCTTCATACGCACTATAGATAATTGCATGGACTCTCTTTTCCATTTAATCAGTTTCCATCTTTTTCCATTCATGTTCATTAGCTTCCTTTGATGCCCAGTTGTCCGACGTGACATGCACCTATCTAACAGGGATTCTGGTACTGCTGTAAATACATTTTTTCTTTATACTTACTAATAATACTAATAATAAAAGGGAAAAAGACAAATCATCATATTTCCCATGTCAACTTAACAATTACATTTTCTAGAAATGATTGGCTACAGAGAAACTACTCAGACTCCTTTAGACAAAAGAATAAAATCATTCATATCTTATATGCTAGAGTTGGAACAGAAATGGCTGTGTTTTATAAGAAATAAAGCGGGCCATGCTGAGATTACATTCAGCTATGAAAAGGCGAAACGCTGTCCAGGAAGTTTGAGGAATAGGTCCAGGAATTTGAAGTCTTATCATACTGGCAATCATTTCATTGTCTATCTCAATGATCATGAGGTTAAAAACAAAATAACACTATTCACGCCAGCATTGCGCTGGCCTGTCAGTTTCATTGCCAGTGCAATAGAAAAAGGTGACAGTATTTTTTCCCCGTAGACCTAATTCTGGCAAATTCAAACAAAATTGAACTGTGAGATTACAGTATAAAATGTTTAGTCTTACATGTCCAAAGTGACCTTGAATACTGATTTGTTGGTTGTGAGCTTGTGAGGAAATTGAGATTTTAACACATATTTTTTTAAAAATATCGATCATTTCATATTTTGTGTTTACAGTTATGCAGTGGCTATAATTCTTAAACAGCTAATAGAATTCTTTAGTCAAATCCCTTGAATTAAAGCTGAACGTCTGAACTTCAGTCACATATTGATTGTTTGGCGGTGTACAGAGGCAAAATTATAGAAAATGTGTCATTCTTGCCAAAACTTATGCATCTAACTGTATATGTGTGATGTTTTTTTAATTATTAGGTGTGGAGAAAAAGGGCTTTGTTTTTCTTTCTTCTGTGATTCTAAAGACTTCTAAGGAGGAGTAATGTTGCTGTTACAATTGACATGAAGGTTACATTAACTATTGGTTTCACACATGGCTGAAGGACAAGGACATCATGTTCACGGCCTTAAAGCCACCTGGAACAACTGAAAAAAAGTCTCTTTCACTTACATGTCTCCTTCCTTCATTTACAAATGTCTCCACATGTGAAATCCAATCTCCCTTATTCATCAGGGTTTATTTGACATGTGTTTCCGTTGCTGCTGATTGAACAAATTCTTAAAACTCTTTTTCTGCTTCAGTCAGGAAAAGAGACTATTAACAACAGCGAGTAAGCTTCAACTTTTTTTAGAGCAACACATCATAACTCAAAAAAATCTTACCATTTCCCTTTCCATCTTTCCCTTATCACTATTGTACTCCCCATCTCTCTTTCTGTTGAGCCTCCTTTTCTCTTAGCTCTTTCAACCACATCTTCACATCAACCCCTTTTGTTTTTATTCCTCTCATCTCTTTTTTCTATCAGTTCTTTGGCCCTCTACTCCTCATCACCTTTGATCTTTTGGTTTTAATATGACAGAGAGCTGTGGGAGCCCAGATCTCTTCCAGCCGGGAGGGACAGGCACAGAGAGATGGAGGGGAGATGAAAGACAGCTCTGCCCCTCTTGAGGGTGCACAGTTTTCCCAAAGGGAGCTCCATCTCTGACTGCAAGCTGCTGTCAGGACATTGCAGGCACACTCACAAGCATATAATTCCACGTTCCTCACCTGCTACCAGAAAGTAATTATGCCTAAAAGAGACCTTCTCTGGTTGGACAGATGGTAACTCTTTTTAAAAAAAACTTAATCCACCTGTTGATGTTCAGGAAGGGCTAGAAAAATATACAGTAGAGCTTCAAATCAAAGATAAGACTCCCACTTTTGTAAACCTGCCACGCTCCACAAGCTCACGAACAAGACTTTATCAGTGGTCTGTAAAACGATCAAAGACAGACAAGAAAGATGACAACAGAAAGTGCCAGCTGTTATCAGATGAGAATCATAGATCTGACAGAAGAGGGATAGAGCTGATTATTGAGCTCTGATGTGTTCTGGCAATGAAACTTTCCCACTGAAGTCAGTCAGAGATTGTTCTGAAATGAAGGATGACAAGTTTTCATCCAAAACAGCTGATCCCCAAACCTTTCACTGGAAGGCAGAAAAGCATGCCCAAGCAAATTTGTAGATTTAACGTTGAAGTCTGACATAGTTATGTACTTTAATGCAGTGACTTTGAATCATCATCATAAATATGTTATGGGAGAATAGAGAGAATGTATTTTAGGAGCCTGGCCATTTAAAAAAAATCACTTGCCAATTACTTCAGTTTTGCTTATTGTTCTAAAAAAAAACCATGATAAACATGTATGAAAAAGTATAATCAATGCAAGTCACCAGTTGGTCAGACTGAAGAATATTCTTGGCATACTGTTATTATAAATTGTGGCTTATAAAATGAGAAATTACAGTTCACCAAATTTCAGTATGAAGTACAGTCATGTGAAAAAAGTTTTCACAAGTCTGTGCAGTCATGTTGAAATCTAAGAAATACTTCTTCCATATGAATTAAGAAGATAAGTAGCAGTCAGCTGCTACTAATCAAATATGCTTAATTGATCATCAGCCTGTGTGAACACTTCTGTAAAAGCAGAAATTTTGGCGGTATGCTGGTCTGGAGAATTCAGGTGTGTATTAGCACAATCTTCTCAGGAGTGGACATCCTAACAAATTCACCTCAAGGTCAGACTGTGCAATGGTCAGAAGAATTATGAAAAACCGAAGAGCCACACCTCAGATTTTACAGGCCTCAGTTATGTTAGATGTTAAAGTTCATCAATTAGAAGAAGACTGAACAAGTATGGCATGTTTGGAAGGGTTCCCAGGAGAAAGTCTCTTCTCTCTAGAAAGAAGTTCCATGCACAGATTAGGTTTGCAACGTGACATTTGAACAAACCACAAGACAAGTGGAGATGTTTGACCATAATGCACAGCACAACATATCAGCATAAACGCCTCAGCTGCCAAGCACAATGGTGGAGGGGTGATGATTTGGTTGTTTTTTAGCTTACAAGACCTGTGTAACTTGCAGTCATCGAGTTGACCTTGAACTCCTCCGCATACCAAAGTATTCTAGACTCAAATGACAGGCTGTCTGTCCAAAAGATAAATCTTGGCTGAAATTGGGTCAACAGGCCAGCAATCTTAAGCACAGCAGAAACTCTTTTAAATTTCTGAAAAAGAAAAGAATCAAGGTGTTTCAATTGTCAAAACCCAAACCTCAACCTGATAGACCTCCTATTAAGAGAGCTGTGAATAAAGGAAAGCCTACAAACCTCATTGAACTAAGGCAACATTGTAAAGTTGCCTCAGTTCAGGAGTGGACCAAAGTTCACACAGAAAATGATTACTTCTAGTTGTTGCTGCTAAAGGTGTTTCTAAAAGCTACTGAATCATGGGGTGTGCTTGTTACGAGACTGCATAGAATCCTGTGAAAAGTTTCTCTTCCACATGACTATGACCTTTTCAGATTGGGTCCAGGGTCATTCTCACACATTGTTTGCCTGATACTGATATTTAGTCATGGCGCTTCTGAAGTTCTTGAGTCATTAAGGGTGCTGTTAAGTTTATAGCAGTTCTGCAGAAGGTACAAAATGCATTGCTGCAGGAAGCAAAAAGTCAGAGGGAGATGATAGAAAGAGGGAGATTTTGTTTTTTCCTTCTCGACTTGTTTATATAGACATGCACTTCTTCTCAGCAGTAGCCATTACAGTTTGAGTCAGTCAGAATAATAGCTTTCAATATGACAGCTCTACCTCAGTGTGTGTGTGTATGTGTGTGAGATTCTTGTCACCATTATCTACAGCTCCCTTCCTCTCAGAAGGGTAATTTGGTTGGCTTTACCTGTTATTTTGCTCTATTGCAGCAGCTCCATTGGGAGTGCCATCTTGGTAAATGGTGCATCACATAACAAGCTGTGCGACCGGCAGCAGCCCATACTGGTCACCTCTGTAAAGGCATATGGTGAATGCACCATAAGGATTAGATCTACAGGAGTGCTCATACATCTGATAAAAGCACACACATGAAGAAATGTCTACAAATTTGATGTAAGCCCTCCTGAAAATGTGGTCTGGGTCTTTGCCTTATCCCATCAATGTGACCGCTAAAAGGTGTACCAGGTTAATGATGTAACACCATGAATTACTTAGGTTCATTATTTTAATATTTTGTTGTTATCTATTGCACTAAAAACATCCCTCAACAACCCAGGTGAATATTTCTGCTTTCTCTCTTAGAAAACTAAAAGCATAGTAAATGGTTCTAACACTGTTACAAAACTGAAATGTCCAGGAAATAAATATCGCTCCAAACATTGCTCACCACTTGTTTCCTATGTCAGGATATTTGGCAGAAATTGAAATTATTTTCAGAGATTTGAACTCGCCGTGTTACTGTTGTGGCAGCCGCTTGCGCAAAAGACTTCCGCGTAATAAGTTGCTGTGTTGTTTTTTTTTTTTAATACAACTATTGCTGGTGTTTTTGAAGGTGACATTTCATTCATGATAATGAGGGGATCAGTTGTCATATTAATCTAACCAAGAGGTCAATTTTAAAAGCTGTTCTTCCTTTAAAAGAACTACACAGCTCTCATCACCAGATTGAGTCCATTTTATTTCTATTGAACTAAAAATGTTTGAACTCCCCATTGTTTTGAGCTCTCACGTTGATTAGCTTCCTGAGTTGAAATCTTTAGAAGTTAACACGCGCGAAAGCAAAACTTTTTACAACATATACATGTGCTTCCCATCCGTGAAATGAATTACACTTCAAGGTTTAGATATTCAAGTAAGTACAGCATGTGCAGTCTTGATCCATTCCAGTTGACACATACTTCCACCCTCCATATGGGTTACATATGCTTTAAAGTCACACACATTCGTGCATTCTTTGCTGCAAACTTTCCTCCCCTCACCCATTCTCTCTTACTCCATATCGTGTATTACTTTACTATATCCTCCATTCTCCACATCTGCCATGTTTGACATTCTTAGGTGAGCAAGGTCAGCTCTGTCAGGCTCTGTCAGTGCGCACTGGATTCTGGAATACAAAGCTCACCTCATTGCTTGCTGGTTACTGTTTAAATAATCCATCTGTGACACTGGACTGCTACACGACCTCATAGGCAAGGGAATTACCTCAGTTGGCTGAACAGAGAAAATAAGAAGTGAATAGCTTACTTTAAAAAAGAAAGGAAGAAACAAAGGGAACAAGGCTGCCTGAATATTTTTGTATTAAAAGTTACTTAAAGTGAAAGTGACTGCATTATGTCATTCACACGTAAGACACTTTCACACTAATGTTCTACACAGCTTCATTCAGATGTAGCCATGGCACTGAGAGCTGTCGCCACAGTATGCGATAAGTTCATTAAACTTGCTGCGCTTGTCGAAATGAACGTACTCACCATCAACTCTGGTGAGCCCGTCTTAACAGTTTTCACTGTTGTCACAAAGACCAGGCTCTCTCTGTGCTCCATGCACCTGCACCTGAGAAACAGCTGCCTTGGCCCCTTCCACAGGGTTCTTAAGATTCCTCCTCTGGTTTACGATTAGGGAAAATGCACCATACACAAATATTTTATTCAAGCTGGTGGGTCACATGTAATTTTAGAAATAATTACTGTTCAGGCATTTCAAAAGAGGTAACAAATCAAGTGTCATAAACCCTTAAAAGACCCCTGTGTGAGATTTAGTGGCACCTGCTGGTGAGAATACAGATTGCAACAATTGGATACCTGTCCACACCTCCCTCCCTTTCCAAACATGTCAAGACATACAGTAGCCGCCAGGGAACAAACTGCAGTCTTCCACAACTGCGTCTACAGGTATTTCCAATCCACAGGTTAGTGTATGTAGATATAATCAGGCCTTAGGAATGCAACTGAATTGAATACAATTTTGCTATTAGAAGTTTATTTTTTATTTTTTCATTATGGCCTTCAACGATGATGATGATGATCTTTGTTCTGCATTGCGATAGTTTTGTGCTAAACAATAAGTGGCTGATTTAGATCTTCATACAAGCTAACATTAGGTGTTAGCTGGTGTTTGGTATGATAGCGAGAAAGGGTAGTTTTTAATGTTTGTAGAGTGAAAGTGTTGTAGCATCACTAGCTTGGAGGATAGAAAGAAAATTAGTATTAGTATTAGTCTTTCCGTTTTGAGCTACTGTAGAATCATGGCAGTGCAACATGGTAATTCCTATGTAATGGGATCCAGTAACATTCTATATATAAATATCTTTTTGTAAGTGAACAAAAACATAACGGTGACAATTTATACCATAAAACCCAAAAATATTTATTTTAGACTCAATTTCTGATAATAGATCTCCTTCAGTCTTAGGCACTGGTCCTTTAATAAATGACACATTTCAGAGATGGCAGCAGCTGCTCAAAGTTAAAAGTAGGAAGGTAATGGGACCCTAACAAGCAGCTGTGCTAAAGTTGATAAAGAATAATTAACATTAAACGTGTTGACTTGCATTACTGTTGATCCCCATTGGTATTTTAACCTAGCTTGTTTTTAAGTATTTGTAAATGCTTTGTTTGAATGATTGACACGGCTGGAGGACCTCAAACTTTCTGCTGCTTCTTTGATTTCACATCCAAAAACCAAATTGTAAAATGTCAGAAAAGCTCAGAATCCCCTCAGATTTATAGCTGGGAGCTTTCAAAGTGTCATTTGTCACCCTTTGAACGAGCTTTGTCATGGCTCTATGTCCCTCTGTGTAATGTGTCTTTGTCTCGCTATCTGCCTCTCTTTCATTCTTTGAGTGAGTCTCTCCATCTACCGTCCCTTTTTTTTTCTGTAGTCTTTCATTTCTGTGTCCTGTCACTCACTTCATCGCCTCTGTACTCTTGAGAGAAATGGTTTCTGATACCTCTCTGTAACCTTAGAATTTTTTTCTGTATACTGTATAACTGTTAAATTTGGGGATGGAATCAAGTTGGCTTTAAGGATCTGCTTTGGCCCTTCTCCATGTGCTCAATCCGATGCACCCCCATGAGTTAAAAAACAAGCCTTTTTCACACAACCCGGACTCTGTTTCAAGCGGCACTGACTGAAATTCTTATGGGACATCAGTTACTAAAATGTAAGTTTTGAAATTGCTTAGATTGCTTATGAGGCCTCCATTGTCTATTATGTTTGAGTAAATTGCATTGCATATTTGAGTGCGGTGATACCCCTCTCCCAACCCCATCCACTTTGATTGAATTGGATCACAGAAATTGCAGTTGAATTAAGTGGATTGCCATAGCAGCTCTGTGGTAATTTAGGAAGTGCTGGAAGTCTCATTTTGTTCATGTTGATATTACTGCTGCCTATTGTAGTTCAGTGAGGTGTATAGAAGCAGTGCATCAGAAACAGTACGTGTGGACAATTTTTTTTGGGAAAGGCAGAAGGTGTCAGTATTTTTGATTGTAATTCCGAAGTTTTAGGACACCTTAACATTACTGCCATATGTGATCATTGAACATTTACCTCTGAAACCATACTCATTACTATGTGTAACAGCCTCCACTCTTCAGCAAAGGCCTTCTACCAGGCTTAAGGGGTGTTCTCACATGGAGAGATTAGCAATGCTGGAATTACAATGACAGACTAACACTTAGCAGTGCATAAAGGACAGGACATGAGTTAAATTAGGCTCACCTTTGAGATCAGCCTCCTAAAATGAGGGACTATGTGAAAAAATAGCTTTAATTCCTAAACAGTTAATGCAATACATCTGTCAAGCCCCTTGAACTGAAGTCTGCACATCAGTCCCTTCTGATTGTTTGTTTGATTTTAAGATCCAGTGTGGTTGTGTAGAGACTCAGTTACAAAAATTGGGTCATTGTCAAAAAACTTAAAGTGCTAACTGTATGTGGATGGGGCTTAAGGATAAAAGATTTCGTTGCTTAAATACTGAAGACTGAACATTGATGTTAGGTGTGACATACAGTATGTGGTCTAGTTTATCCCAATGGTGGAGGGTAAAATTGAAGTCCAGGCTGGTTAAGTTTTTTTCACACCAAATTGTCTGTCTGTCTCTCTCTGTCCTGGTCTGTTCTGCTTCACAATGATAGGAAAAGCTGACATCAAAGGATCAAAGCAACTGACCAGTGGGTGGGTGCAACTGTGCTTGTGGTGTTTCTGGTATCAGGAAAATTATCAGTCCTTGCAAATATATCTTGCAACAGTTTTTCCAAATATGTGCTCCAGTTTTGTTGAGTGAAAATTTAGCATTTTATTTATATGTTTCTTTGGGCGAATTAGCTGTTATTTGTGTTTGCAACAATACAGTGTATTGATGCACTTCAGCTGCCCTCCAGGCTGCAAAAAACAACACAATGGCATACTAAAACTGGGGCTTTAAAGCAAGACCTCACAAAGCAATGAGCAGTGCTATGGGGGCAACATCAATCTATGACCAGAGAGTGTGAGACACCAGTCTTAAGGGTTCCAAACCAATTGAAATATTCTCAGAACACTGGAATTCTGATGATTGGGAATATGGTTCTTTGTTTAGATTTTGTATAAATGATTAGGCAAACCAATTAAGATTATGTTTTTTCATGGGCATGTAACTAAGGGAAGACAAATACTTTGAAATAAAACAACATTATACAATATGTAACAGACTCACTTACTATAACATAGAATCTTGACATCACATCACAATACATTCCGTTCTCTAAACAAATACTTAAAATATTCAGATCCTTTCAAGGCCTTTGAGAGACAGGGTTTAAGAAAAATTACGTGGCAAGGTATACAGCAGTACTCACAGATAATGTCTTCTTGGAAGTGAAATACATTCAGAATCGCACACTATCTTCCTATTTTCTCTCTTCTATTTCTTCTTCTTCTATAGCTTAGATATGCCCTTTATGCAAAACCAGTCACAACACATACCATTCTCCCGTCCTTGTGTAACACGCAGACAGGCTGCCAGGATGATATAAACTCTGATAACGTCCCTTTGGCTCAATAAATCCTCGAGTTATTGACGATGCCGTCTGCCCGTCTGGATCCCATTATCAAAGTGTCTTCAAAGGAGACTAATTGAATTAGTGCAGGGATCTGTAATTGAAAGCTTGCTTTTAATGATGCATTGTGGTCTTGTGCGGAGACGAGCATCAGCATTCATTAAATGTCTCTCTGTTAGGACGGATTGGACTGCACTGCGTTATCGAATGTATCAGGGCATTAAGGTTTATTTGATCAGCAGTGCTTTTTATCATCGACGCTTTAAAGCCAGTAAATAAGCAGATCATGACAATGACAGATATTCTTTATTCTTAAGATCCTAACTGCTTAGCTGAATGTCATCACCGTTGGTACTGCTGCATTTCTGCCCTCACTGAATAAGACATCGAAGGTCATGTGTCGCAATGTTAGATCATTATATCCCATGACATAGCAAAATGTGTCCGTTTAGGTAGCTTGTAATGAACCTTTTGTGTGCTTTCACTAAGTGTTCTTGTAAAAATCGAAAGTCAGGTTTTTTGCCAAATAAGAGGACTGCACACCTGAAGCTGTGTGTGTCTGTGTTGTCTCATCTACCAAGAAATTGAGCAGCTTTTTTTGCTTCTTCCTGAAAGGGTCACACAGCCACTGACCCAGTAACTGTTAGTGGGTTTTTGTTGTTGTTACTGTCCATCTCAGTTCTATTTTTTTTTTAAATCTGTACCTGTGTGGCTTTATGGTTTAGTGTTGCCAAACATGAATCAAAAAGTGTGAGGGACCTCTCTCATGGTATTTCCCCTGGGATTTCTTGTTGAAGCAGCTGGGCCTTTGTATATGTTGCTCTACTTCAGTCATTTTATGCAAGGTACCTCTAAGTACTAAAGCAAACTGATTCTCTGTTAAAAAGGTTAACACAGTATTAGGTTCACTATTTTCAATGCTAGATGATTTTTCCTCAAGGGAAAATACTAGAAGCTTACAGCAGCCCTGTTGAACTCAAGAAACACTGATATGCTGCAAAGATGATCTGAAATCCATCTTTAACTTTCATCTGTCTTTCAGCCACAGATGGTGTGTGGTGGCTTTCAGGTTAAAGGTTAAGGCTAATTTATAGTCTTTGGTTCAGCATTTCATCCGGTTGTGGACATATGGAGCTCTGCTAAAGAGGACACAGAGGTGAATGTCTGTGCACTTGTGTCTTAGTGTGAATGAGTGTTTAAATATGGCAGTTATTTTGTTTTTTCCAGAAAGAAATGTGCGTCAGTATCTGTGAATGAAAATGTTTCTAAGAAGTGTGTATTTGAATGCAAGTGTTTTATGCACAACTGTACAGTGGACAGTATGTAGTTAGGCCACTTAGAAGCACCTATGTCAGCAGGTATTGTTGAAATATTAGTATAGGATTAGGTCAATATGAACACAAGCCGTGTAAAATAGTCTTATATTGGCTAAGTTAAATTTGTTTCTGCAAAGACAAATAAATTAGGATTAGTACCCATACTAAGAACAGAATGTCTTATTATGAACCTAACTGTGCACATATAAAACGTTCTTAAGTCACATGAAAAAGGACTCTGTGCAGTCCTGTGAAAAATACTTAAGTCCACCCCATGATTTAGTAGCTTGTCGAACCTATTTTAGCAGCAGTACCTTGAAGTTTTCTGCTTTACTTTATCAATCCCTCACATTGCTGTGGAGGAATTTTGGCTCATTCTTCTTTATAGCATTGCTCCAGTTCACTGAGGTTTGCACAGCTCTCTTCTTTTTTTTTGCCAATATATTTATTGTCTTTTTCAAAATTATTTCACAAACACATAACATATACACATACATACATACATACATATACCCACATACTATTTTTTAACTTAAATTTTAAACTGTGAAAAAAAACCCTCCTGTCATATGTCTGTATGTATATATTATGTCTATATGTTTATATGTTGCACCAAGTCCTGGAGAAACGCTATTTCATTTCACTATCTTCTGCGTCAGCTAAATGTGGGAATGACAATAAAATTCTTGAATCAGTGACAGCTAATGGCGGAGAGCGTGCTTCAGCTGTGGCTGAAGGCAGGCAGAGCGCTTCAGCGGCGGCTGAAGGCGAGGAAAGCGTATCAGTGGTGGCTGAAGGCAGAAGGAGTGTATCAGCAGCGACCGAGAGCGTGGGAAGTTCATCTATTCAATTCAATTCAATTTTATTTATATAGCGCCAATTCACAACAAAAGTCGCCTCGAGGCGCTTCACACTGTAGGGTAAAGATAAAACAGTGTTAAAAGGAAAACCCCAA